>JAOBRB020014096.1:0-16196 GCA_027575285.2 Zoanthus pulchellus | reverse complement strand
ATCTTTCAGAATACTACAACCAAATTATTGATTTCACAAATAAACGTTTTGTGACGTCATGACTTGAGTACTCTATTCTACTGCAATGATCTATACATAAGCTTAATAAATAATCTTCTTAAACTTCTCAACAATTCTAGATACATACCAATAACCCTTAGACTTGCTTTCTTAGAAACTCTTCCCAACTTGTTGTGAACTTTACAGGTGTATGTACCAGAATCAGAGACCTCAATACTTCTTATGATCAGTTGTGTCCACTGCTTAAAAGACACTATTAAACTCTTAGATGAGTTTGTTAATGGAGATGTTGAGCCACTTTTGTACCATTGAACAACTGGCTTCGGATTACCACTCACTTCACAGCTAAAGTCGGTTTCATGTCCCTTCATCACAGTCTTATTACTTGGCCCAGTAATGATTGCTGGTAAACTTTCTGAAGCACCTTCATTCAGAAAACAATTAACTTATAATTTCATGCCTTATAGATATTCATTTAATCATATTATGTAAATTAGAACATCATTTTGCAGTCTAAAGCACCGGTGCTATGCAATCTGAAACACACAAACATTTATTTGCAATCAAATTATAAGTTGATCTCAATCAATATCACAGGTGTGCTCTCGATTTTCATGCACTGTTCCCAAAATCTGATCACATGGCATCATTGATGGCTTCAAGTATCAATCATGACCATCCTAAATAATCATGAAAATTTTACCAGAGAACTGCAGTACATGTAATTCAACCCAGTTCTTCCTGGACATGTGTTTTTAAGCTGCACAGTCTGTAGATACTGCAAAACAGTACAGTATATAAAGCCCCGTTCAAACGATCATGATAGTAGATGATAGTTTCAACTATCACGCACATTTAAACACAAACTATCATTCACTATCATCAACTATCATCAGCTATCATGCAGTTTGGACATGTTCAAATTCGACATGATAGTTCATGGTAGTTTTTTTCGTTTGACCGAGCGGATGATAGTGCATGATAGTTGAAACTATCATCAACTATCATGACTGTTTGAACGGGGTTCATTATTTAATTTCTATACAGTGTATGGATCCTCATTTCAATGTTTACTCTGTATGCAAGTAAGCTTGTTACTAAAAACACATGAAAGAAACAGCAATCCTAATGCCATAATGTGATGTCCACATAAGTTGTTTAATGATCAATACAGTCTGTATCTGGAACTAACAGCTACTGTAACTCCAACAACTATTAAGAAACAGTTTTTAAACATTTTCATTTTCTGAAGCTTTCTAAAAATTGATGGTTATTTCAAACGACTTGCATAACCATAGACAAGAGATAAATTACTAGAAGTAACAAATGTCAATATACTAATTATTAACGATTTACTAACCTCACTTTGGTAATTTTTGTATGAGCCTTGCTGTGCTTGGTATGTAATGTCTAATATTTTCCTAACAGACCTTACACTCAGTTAATAACAAATTAATATTGATAGTATCACTAACTGCTGTAAAAACTATGTTACTTCTTACCTTTAATCGTAAGCCTTGCCTCAGCACTGCTGGATCCTAAGCCTGCAACTGAGCTTAGTGCAGAACATCGATATACACCCTCATCTTCTTTATTCACCCCTTTGATTTGTAGTTGACCCTCTGAGGAGATAAATAGTCGTCCATAATGCTGCATCGGAAACATAAGTTTTCCTTTGAACTCCCAAAACAAAGCAGGCTTAGGAAATCCTTCAGCAACACAGTTAAATGTCACATTTCCTCCTTTAGTCACAACTTGATCGATTGGTCTTTGGACAATCTTAGGTTTAGCTAGAAAGAAGCAATAAAGCAACATAAAAATCAAAACGGAATATTATTTTTCATCAAACTTTTAAAATTTTACATATTGCATAAAGTTTATAATAAACAGTTTTTGCAATATTATATTACATACTGGAATATACACTGTACTGTACATGCTACTGTAATTAAGGGTAAACTGTAGACCATCTCAGAGTTCAAAATAAAGTCCTGAAATTTTGTTCTATTTGTAAGCTCTTTTGTTTGGTACAAAATTTGCCAGCTGTTTTCGTAGCCAGGTGAAATATCTTGTTTGCAAACGGTATAAACATAAATAACCTGTACAAGACCAAGATAGTAGTGATCTGCATGTTCGGTTCCTCTTATCACATTGATTCAATCAATGGAAATCACCACCAAGGTCCAAAATCTGCCGGCTATCGCCGGAAGCCAACTGTTATTTTGAACACTGTGTCTAACATATGATGGCACAGGGAAATTGTTCTTGAATATTTCATTAATTTTTGAAGTAGAAGGGCATTGGCTAGTAAGTTGACAGGTATTGTATCCTCCGGGGGGACCTGGAGACATACGTACTCCTTATGAAATATTTAAAATGTAAGTGTATTTTCCTGCAATGTGAAAAAAAAATCTTTTTGCAATAATGCTACTTAACCTAATTATAATAAAAAATAGTACTACTGTCAGAATTATATATTTTGTTTATTTTACCACACAGCTTTAGCTACAAAATGCAGCCTTTTTATCAAAATATTTAATTGAAGGCAATCTGATGGTGAGTAACTGATAAATAAAAGCAGAAAAAATGTTTAAAAAGTTAGAGAGAAGCTTAAAAAGGAGCTAGCTACAGTACTGTACTTTGTTCAAAGTAGAAGGATGCAGAAATTAGGGGCCTGGATTTTAATAAAAAAAACCCTGAGTGCATCAGAGTGTAAATGAAGCCTGTACAGTACTGTAAGCAAAACACAAATATGAAGCATTACCGACAGAACTCTTTACCTAGGCCATCTAAGTGCATGTTAATAACATTTTGTAAACTAGGATGTCCTAGATCACAGACCAAAAAGTATTTAGTAAGTGTATATTAACCACAATTTTTCCTAAGTTGCTAGAATCCAATTCTAATACTTCTAATACTTTTAATGAATGCCCTCTTTTCTCTTTCAAGGCGCTTTTCATTCTGTCAAAGAACCTGGCAGGTTTCATTGTTCTCGTACTATTTGTTCTACTTGTCCCTATATTGTCTCTTACACTCACCTCACTGGTCCCAAATCATCACTTAATATAACTAATCACTTTGATTGTATTACTTCTAATGTTGATTATTGCATCAAATGTTCTCGCCCTAATCTTTTATAAATTATATTGGTGAAGCTGGCTGCTGTTTAGGTGATCGTATCCATGAACATCTTTATGATGTTCTCAACAATGATTCAACTAAACCAGTTTCCCAGCACTTTAATTCGTTTAACCACTCTATTTTGGATTTTATTGTTTTTGGCTTATCTTTGGTTAGTGGCGACAACGATTGCTGCAAAACCAGAGATACGACTCACTCACCGATTGCGTACACTTAATCCCAATGGGATTAATGAACGCTTCGCTTTCTTCTAATTTATTCATTTTTAAGTTTTGTCTCATTGTTTGTTTTTAATTTCCATAGCTACAGTACCATGTTTCGATTGACTAGTTTCTCTTCTTTCTATGTTGCTTTTTCTTTTTTTACTCTGACGAAGGACTAATGTCCGAAACGTCAGTAAGTATTCTTTCTTTTATATGATGTATAATTTACATATTTATTACTAAATTGCTTCTTTAGAAACACCAACGCAGCTCAAACTAGTTTACCGCTAGTTAGTTTTCTCTTTCCCAAAAAGTATTTGACTTGATATATTATTTACGAAATCAAAACTTACAGTATATAATAAGGGCAGCTTCAGCAGTTGTAACTCCTGAACTTGTGACTATACTACATTCATAAGTACCCTTGTCTTCATTCTTGACGTCAGTGATAGTCAACTGACCACCTGTAGCACTATGGCGACCATCAGGAAGAGTTCCACCTTTTTTCTTCCATGTGATCTTTGAATCAAAGCCTTTTTTGCTGTACTTGCAAACATAAGTTGCTGATGCTCCAACTTCTACTGTCTTTTCTACTGGCTGAATCTCAAGGGTATACACTGGTGCAGCTGGAAAAAAATTAATTATCAAAAGATCTTATGACTACATTATTGCATTCTTGTTGAACTTGTTTATTCCAAAATTTGAGATGATGGTCCAGACAGTTACTCATTCCATGAGGCAGGAAGCACCTTAGTGCAAATTCAGCCAACTCTCTAATAGAAAGCCACTATCTGACAGGAAACACACACCAACATTATCTCATTAATTAGTGAAGTGTGTTCAATAGTTTAAAGGTTGGATAGGATGGCAATTTTTCTAGCACCGTAGTAGAGGGATTGAACTTTAGTACTGTGTAAAAACAGTTAACACAAACAAGAAGTAAATAATAAACTGTTGTGTACATGGGAAGCTTTCATGCTGCATTGGCTGAAACAACCCACACTCAGACCCTCTCGGAGAAATCCAAGATGGCGTCGATTTGGATCAACCACAAAATCAAGATTTTTTCCACCTGCTCAGGAATGGAACTTAGACCCCCTTGGAGAAATCCAAAATGGCATCGATTTGGATCAACCATAAAATCTAGATTTTTTCCAACTGTGCAAAATTATGATTGCATTCTCCTAACATCAAACACAAAAAGTAACAAGAGGGGAATTAGAAGAAACTGGAGTGCTTATGCATGCAGTCTATCTATCTATCCAACTATCAACTCGTACTAAAAACTACCATAAGAACACAGAGCAAAGGATCAAAATAGCCTGTGATCTGTATTGGGTGCTGACTATTAATTAATTTTTTGAAAATTCTGCTAACACATTCACACCAGGACATTTATCATTAGATGCAAAATAATAACTTTATTTAGATGCCAAGTCTTATTTAGCTGACCAAAGGCCTCCTAATTGGGGACACTGATCATCTTCACTAAAGATGGACAGAGTGAGCTTTCACACAACAGACATGCAAACATAAATACAGAAGTCTTCACCTTTTCTTCACCGATTTAATGTCCTTATTGGAAATGACATGAAAGAAAGATCATTTGCAGATGTGAAGGCAGCAAAGATACCTAGCACTTTCTCAATTATTTTAGGACTCAAGCTCCATGGGGTTATGATCCTGTCTACCCAGCAAATGTCTAGAGTACATCACCTTGACGAATATGGTCCTAACATCGCAGTTAGTGACTATAAATTAGAGCGTATTAAATCTTGTAAACTGCTTGGAGTTCACACCAAAGAACATCTTAAGTGGGACGATCATATCAAACACGCAGTATCAGGATGCTACGCTACTCTATCAATATTAAGAAAACTAAAATACCTCGCCAAATATATGAACTTAGAAAGCAATTAGCAGAAGCACTCATCTTGTTAAAACTAGATTATGCTGATCTGGTTCGCCGCTTACAACGGGTTCTATTATTATTATTATCATTATCATTATTATTATTATTGTTATTATTAGACTGGATTGTACAGAAATGCATCCATGTAGGAATATACCCTAACTGCAGTAGCTCACATAGGCCTTAGCTTATGTGATGTAAAAGCTAGGCTTCAGACAGCTAGCTAATGTATGCTGTTGGTCATTTAAAATTACTTTAAACGTATTCAAACATTGGCAATTGTTAATAAAAAAAACACATGATATTTAACTTTTCTATATTATTGGAGCAGTATTGATAAAACAAACAAAAATTATTGAAAACAAATCTGTTAACATACCTGTTACCTTTAGCCTTGCAGGCTTTGTCTTCTTCTGACCAACAGGATTGGTAGCAACACACACATATGACCCAGAATCTGATGTATCAACACTTTTGAAGATTAAGTTCCCTCTTGTATTAATGGTGACTCGACTGTTAAGCTCAATCTTTTGTTTGTCTTTCCACCAAGATACAGTAGGTTCTGGTCGGCCTTTTGGTGGTGAACACTCCAACACAACCCTGTCGCCTGCAATGGCATTCTGGTCCTTAGGCTCTATCTTGAATGCAGACTTAAGCACTGCAAATGAGAAAGAAATACTTTCTGTGATTGTTATTCCTAACATTTTGTTCAATGATATTTGTACCTCAATTTATTCAAATAAGCACCCATTAAAAACAAAGCAGTGCAAAGGCAAGCTCATGGATATAAATATACTTCAGGTTGTTATTTTAAAGAGCATGTTTATGGCTATCTATTCAATGATTATTTATAATTATTTAAGTATTATTCAACTTAAGAATAGAAAATAGGTTGGTAGAAGCTAAAAAGGAATCTAAGAAAAAAATAAATTGAAACATAGCCGAAGTTAAACCAAGGTATTTTATTTTGATCATCAACAACCAAAAATTAATCTCAAAACGTTAAAGTTAATTATCCTTTCTGCTAATGTCTTGTAACTGGGATACCTGTGGTAAGCCCAGTTATAATTAATTTGTTTATTTGTCGACCAGAAAAAATGTGTATCCCACAATTCCTTGCAATGCCAGATGCGTTGTGAGGAGGACGACCTCAGACAAAAGACAACCCAGTGAATGCTTCTAGAGTGTTTTCTTCTTTTTAAACTGATAATAAAAGGAACAAAACGTTCAAGTTCTAAGCATTCACTGGGCTACTGTACCTTTATTCCAGGCCTCCCTTCTTCCGACAAAACAATCGAGTGAGACATAATCTTGGGAGGTGAGCTGCAAGGATACATATTTTGTCTGGATGACAAAAAGCACAGAAAAACAAACCAATTTCATGACTGGGCATAGCACCAGTTATTTTCTCAATGCCATTGTCAATAATACTTGACCTCACATGATGACCAATTTAAGGTCCATTGTGCTCACCTACAAAAAAAAAATTTTTTAAATCACTTACTTCCCACTCGTAATGTTGCATTTCTACTAAACACTGTGCCATGCTTGTTGGTAGCCACACATTGATAAATACCAGTATCAGACTTTCGTCGCTTGTGAACAACCCTGATAAAGGTCAAGTCTCCCTCTGACATCAGATAGCGACGATTTTCTGGGTCATTCTTATCAGTGGGTACTTTTACACCATTGTGTAACCAATAAATCTTGGGACTTGGCTTTCCAGTAGCACTACACTTCAAGTTTGCATTAGCATTCTTTAGAACAACCAAATCTTTGGGTTCAATAACAATACTTGGTTCTGTGTGGGTAGAATAACATAAAAAGTTATATTTCATATGTTAATAATACTTAGTATTAGATTAAGAATAAAACTATAAAAAATATATAGTCTAACATGCATCCAGCATTCTGATTGACTACTTTACTAGAGGTCTAATTATGATGGCCCACTAACGATGGCAGATTAAATCAAAGGGGCTATAAGCCAACTAATGATATACACGATAAAATTACTTGACTCTGATTGGCTGAGAAGGGAGTGCAGCTTTTCTGTATTAAATACAAGTGCAAAATGTGTAACACGAGTGCAAATTACAAATGTTTTTCGATTGGTTAAAGTGCAACGGCACCTTTTTCTTCATTTTGTTTCAATCTATTTATCATACAATATAAATTACTTTTTCGAAAACCTTTATGTTTTTGGTCAAATGATAATATTTTCATAGTATTTTGAAATTTGTAAAATTTCCTCCATCTTGGTCCATGGCCATGTCCTGAGGGGACTGGCAATAGCTGTGAGTAACATCAGTGCCAAATTATACAGCGTAATTTCAAATAAAAAACATTGCCAGACAACATTTAATTTTAGTTAGTGACATTTTTGAACAAGTTTATTTAGATATTCATCGTTATTTGCCTTCACCTTTTATTTTTGGAAACTTTAGAAAAACGATTGACGTCACTCACGGCTATTACCAGTTCCATTCAGGACGCGGCCATGAACCAAGATGGCAGAAACTTTTCAAATTTCAAAGTATAATAAAAAAGAATATCATTTGATTAAGAACATAAAATGTTTTAGCAAAAGAACTTAAAATTGTATGATAAGTAGTTTAAAACAAAAACAAGAAAAAGGTTGAGTTGCACTTTAAGAAACAATAGAAAATTGAATAAACCAACCAAATCGTAGCAACAAAACGAGTTTCTAGCAAAAATAATTTTAAATTTAAAATGACGAGCAATGGATTCTTTATTATTCTTTATTCTTTATTTCTACATTAAATATACAAATATCACACCACCTGCAAATAGCAAGGCTAATCAAGGCAGGTGGTGTGTGGAGGGCTTAAGACTATTACTGACAATAGTTGAAAAAAAGAGCCAAAAAAAAAGATAAAATAAAATGGGTCAGTCAAGGAAAAAAAAAAGAGATAAGAAAATCAAGGCAGCTATTTAGATAAACGGGAACTAATATTTTTAAATAAAAGTTAAAAAATTTTTCTCAAACTCGGAGCTAAAAGTTAAAACTTATGAAAATAATATTTCATCCATTTGTTCGACCGGACTTCATCCGTCAGTGTCGAACAAACGGACAAAATATTTCAGAAGTTTTAACTTTTAGCTCCGAGTTTAAAAAATTTTTTTTAAACTAGTTTCATTATGCTGCCGGAGCAGGAAACTAACATTTTTGATTGTAATATTTTTTAAAATCAGAGATTATATCATGTTTAAGTCAGCATAACTATCCTGAACTTCAAATATTTTCAACAGAATTGTAAGAACTTTTTTTTAAAGAGAGAGTTTGAAGAATTTTGTAAATTTTCAGGTATACTATTCCAAATTTTGGCTCCCATAATAGAAGATGAATCATTTTTCTGATTAAGTCTAGAGTGGCTAATGTAATAATTTCCAGAAGAGGAGGAGCGAGTGCTGTATGAATGGATTAGTTGAGTAGAAATAAAGAGATGTGAAATATTATGAGGGGCAGTGTTATTGTAAACATCAAACATTAACATCGAAGAAAGTTTAAAATAGAGCATTGTAATAGGTATAATATTAGAGTGAAGAAAGTAAGGGACAGCATGGGAGCGGAAAGGTGCAAAGTTAATTAGGCGCACAGCTCTCTTTTGTAAATTAAGGAGTTTCTCCAAATGAGTTTTTGCAACCTGGCCCCAGGCAACAGGCCATAAGAAAGATAAGGGAAGATTAAAGAATTGTAAATTCCAAAAAGTGTTTTGGGCGGAACAAAATGTCTTTATTTAGATATTAATAATCCGATCTGTTTCTACTATTTTTGGAGTGTGCCTTGAGTAGATTTTCTGAGCTCCAAACCTGGTCTAAAAGCAAAATCTCTGTGAAAAGCACTGATTTTTGGTTGCCCCTTCAGAAAACAGGGTGATTCGAGAATGAAAATGCCATTGAAATAAAAAATTACGCGTCAGGAGAGCCAAACACTTTGCAAAACATATGACTGAGTAGATGATTTTCATGACAAGGTATCTTGGAATTTTTGTGTGTATATTATTACTAAGTAATCATATGGTTTTTCTCGTTCAATTTTGAATTAATAAAATGCACTTGTGAGTTTTTCAAAAAGTTGAAATTGCACGAGCCGCTCCGGCAAGTGCAATTTCAGCTTTTTGAAAACTCACTATATAGTTAATGTGCAAATTAATTTCAAATTGAACTCGAAACTATATGATTACCTATACAAATTCATATTTGTGTAATATTTTTATGAGTATGAAACTGAAATTCAATATTCTCCAGTTCATTTGCCACAGTTGCTTGTTTCTTTAATTAAAACAATGAGCAAAAACTCCTGGGTCATATTTTAGAAGTTGGTCCACAGCTAATCACATTATTATCTCCATGAAGAGTATATTTTCCTTATTTAAACTCCAAACTATGAAATAATTTGGATTAAATTTTTATCTGTCCACTATCAAAACTCCACGGACACTTTCTCCATACTGCAATAACTCATTCATTGTGCATGCAAGCATGTGATTGAGTTAAACAGTAATGAGCCCTGTAATGCTATAATATCAGAGGATTTTATCGATGATTGAATATGTAATTCCTGTTAATATATATATCTAAAAATATAATCTTGTAAAATATGACTTAGCCAGTTGCTTCTGAGGGTAAACAACAATTAAAAGAAAACACATACTGTAATCTATCTTCTTTTGTTTACAGGTTACAGTGCATAAATAAAATTTTAAAATATAAACATTTAAAATTTTCTTACTTTGACCGGCAACAGAATGTTGCAAGAAACAAAACAACTGGAAAAGAAACAGGGACAGAAGGCCAGACGTTTTCATCTCACTGTGATCTGTGCTGTTATTCATTAAGTATCAATACAGTTATCCAGACATTCTGTTGACTCCTTGCTGGGGATCATAACATGTCTCTGTGAAGAAAACAACACTGTTATCAAAACCATATCAAACAAGTAGCGTATACATTATTGAAACTGGGTAATGATTCCTGGTAATAAAACGGACAATACTAAAACAGCATAACCAGAAACAAGCAAGACAGACACATTTTTATGATGGAGCAAAACAGCTACACTTGATCAATTCAAGCTAGAATTGCTCCAAACTAAAATAAAATAACTATAACATTCTGTACAAGAAATAGAGAAAGATACACAACATACTGTACTAAAAGGTGAGGCATAGTTATTATTTTGAACACTGTAAACCACTTACAGGCAGTGGAAATACATCAAATAGTTAATGCAAAAATAATTTCAACACTTCAAATCCACTTGACTTTCACTTCCTTAAATTGTTTTAGCATAGTGATATTCCATCTAAAGAACAGATGTTTAGTTTTATGTGTCCAACTCAAGTTAAAAGTCAAGACTCTTTTAATAATACCCAAATAAACACATAGATCTTTGCTATCTCAAATGTTATCAAAATCAATGTCAAGAGTTACAAGAAAAAGATTGCTAAAACTTTATTAATTTCTTTTCCTAGGTTGATGAAAATACTGTACAAGACATAAATTCATTTGATCTTGTTAATCTAACTTGAAATGAGCAAGAATTACCACTAGGGTTATCTAGGATAAGAAAAAAAACATCTTGATTATAAAACTGATTACTAACAAATTTTATAGCTATTCTTTCAACACTCTGACAGATGATTGGTGGAATTTTTGTAATTAAAATTAGCACCTTGCATTGCTTAATTAAGGATAAAAAAGTATTCATTTCTAATGGGACCTTTCCAATAACAGACAAATCTAGAAACTATATCAAACCTCAACCAATGATAACAATCTGTACTTAATTAATTTTTTTAAAGGGATTGGAAAAATTCTAATGAGCATTTCACCTGATAACATCTTAAATACAATAATTATAATTTTTTGTCACCTTTGCTTTACTTAAGCAATAAACATACTTTTCTATGAGTTTACTAGCACAGGATGTTGGGAGAACACATTAAGAAAAAATTCTAAATCCCAAACCATGCAAAGACGAGGGGTTTACAAGCTTTTCAAGTGTTCTCCCAACATTCCAAGTGGTTTATTATGCCTGTAAACCCACAGAAAAGTATGTTTTATTGCTTTTATGAAATAACTGTGGGTTTACTGGCACAATAAACCACAGTTATTTTTAAAACCAATAACAGTATGTGTACCATTTTGGTTACTTTATAAAGTTTATCAATTTCTTTTTAAAAAAGGATTGGTAGAAATTCTAAAGAATATTTTATCTGACAATATCTTTTACAATAATCATATATATTCTTGTAACTTCTGCTTTATGGCTTTAAATAATGGAAAGAAGTTTAGCTACCATTGATTCCACTTGTTCTAAAGCAAATCTAGATATTTCTGTAAACTTCACTAAATAACAGAATTTAAATGCTCAAAAAGAATTTTTTTAACAAACACTACTTATAAATATTTATGATGCCAATATATAATAAAATGGCAGTGTGTCAAAAGATTTTTGTCTCTATTTCTATCACATATCATTTCCTGAATCTTGCTCTTGAAAATACACAAAACTCCAATAAAATAACGACTCTTGGCAACCCTCATTATCACAGGAAATAGTTAAAATATTGCTGATAAAAATATAGAATCTTACTTTGCTGTCCAAGACTGGTTGTGTCATGTAAATGTAATTTATTACTTATTTTAAGTATAATTGGTGGATATTTTACATATGAAAACTTAGGAATGTCACATGCACTGTCACAAGCCTGTTTTATAAAAATACAACTCTACACTTGAATAATACAACTAATTCATAAAAAAACTGTAATTAACATACACGTCAAAAACATGTTAAGAAATGGATGGTTACTGTTTAAAATTTTAATCAACTCCAAAAAAATATTTCTTACATTAAATACATACTTATGTGTAGCACAAATACTTACAAATTTTGAGCACAGAAAATTTTTTCTGTATAAATAGAGTATAGATAAATTAAACCAATTATAATGCATAAGATAGAGCCAAGTATAAATATAAATACAAGCTGCAATACGTCTTTTAAATAATTTTATAAATTTAGTAATTGTTTCGTTTTCACCTTGAAGCCATGAAGGACTGAAATACCGACAAATATTATAAAAGAAATATAAATATGCAACCCGCTGGCTGTTTGGGCACAAAAGGTTAAACCCAGTTGTTGGTATTGGTGGAGAGATTTGTGTAAAACTTCTTCTATTAACTGACCTCAGGAACTTAACGAGCAAATTTCAGAAAGCGTATTTAAGCATATAAACAAACTTTTCGACGCGCACGCAACGACTCCAGATGAAATAGGATCTTGCCAATTTTAGCGTACATTTTCTTTTATACTCGCCTTGTAAAAATCGGAAACCTTCTACCTTTATAAAGTTTTAGGTTTATTAGTGAAGAGAAGCAAAGAAGAGAAGCAAAGAAGTCTTTGTTATCTAATAACAACAACGACAGAGCAATAATAATGGTGCAATAACTGATCAGTAACTGATAACAGATTGCCGTTTGACGACCAAAAAGGCAAAATTCATGCAGGCGAAATTAAATTTTGGTTTTCTATTGCACAAGTAAAAATATTGTTTCATTTTCTGCGGAGTAACTTACAACAACCAAACTGCAAATGAAAACATTAAGAAACAATCGAAGTGGAAACATTATTCGCTTCTTTCGTCACTTCCCAGTATTTTCTGTTTGAAAATAATTTAATCAAGGTGATATTTGAATTCGTGAAGTATTGTCATAGGGTGTCAAGAATTTATTTTAAACACCAAAATAATTCTCCTTTTATTTTAAATTTTTATAGATACAAAATTTAATAATGAAAAAACTGAAAGCGTTTTAATAGCAGCTTGACAACAATCACAAAAGAGTACCGCTCTTGAAACGACAAGGTCTTGTGAAATACTCAACATTTTAGAGCTATCGCATAGAAATTAACATTAAAACCGTAAAAATTTTAATTATGAAGTTGATATTGTATTGGTTGAGTTTTGAGAAAGAAAATGAAAAACGTTCCTTGAGGGACATCCTTTATTTTCCTCTTGAACTGAAACTTTTTCAACAGTCGGGAATCTATAGTGAACAAACTAAATAGGATATCCAACTGTGTGTATTGTACTTCACGAACAAAAACCACGCGCAAATAAAACGATAGATATTGGTCTGGACACTAAAAGCATTGAGTGAAGAGGATCATGTTTCACCAAACTTTTACAACAACAAAGAAATCACGTTCAGTCATCCTCTAAGAATAAGAGAAACTTCAATATGCCTTAACTGACAACTACCATATAATGAAAAGAACAACTGCTGCTCGGCTGGTCAGGCTGAGGTCAATAAAATGACATTTTAAAGTTGAACACAACAAAGGCCGGAAACACAATTTTCAATCAATGTCTTTAAGAAAGTTGCTAAATTTTCACATTTTCCGAGTTTGATTTCAAAGCATCGCTTGAGGAATAAAACTCTGAAAAATTTTATTAAAGAAACTATTTTGACCGAAGCAACAAATTACGGTTACGGCTGAACCATTTCCGACACCAAAGGGAAAGGCACAACTGCTGTTAACGAATTTTTAAAAGATGGTTCTCCAAAGCCCCACCAGACAAAAAATCTCTTTCAGTTAATGAGCAGTCGTGAAAAGGCACTAGCATAATTCCAACTTATGAAGTTAAGGCTTAAGTTTGAGACGTTTGTTAATGATTGGTCGAGAAAGGCAAATAATTCTTCAATTTTTATGGGTCTATCAAATGAAATAGAATAAGTTCCGAATTTTATTCAAAGGATAGCAGCTCTTTAACTTAAAAATATTATCAAACAAAGGATACTATACGACATTCAAAATGGTAGACTGAAAATAAAGAAATATTGTTGTAGTAAACTACTACATAACATCAAATAGATCAGCATACCGCATGTAACTTGCAAGTGCATTACTTCCATTGAACACAAAAAGCGATGCTAAAATTACGTGCAGTAGCCACAATGGAGTAGCGTGAGTTAGTTTCCTTTAAGTTTTAGAGCAAAGTTTGCCCTTCTAATATAACAGAAGCGGCTGTTGAACAGAATAATCACAAGTTTTCACTTGAAGTATGAACAAAGAGGTTCATTGTCTGTGAAGAACGGCGTATGTGGTCATAGATACGCTAGGTCTCCAAATCTCCGTTAATGAAGGCTAGCATGACTTTGCACTTTGTAAACAACAAAATACTCTATCCATTGTCATAGGGCAAGTAAATGAATTAAGAAATAGCGGTTGGGGATTCAAACAAGCAAAGCTAGTAAAGAACAGGCAATAAAAATAATTAAATTCAAAACTTACCAATGCCATGGATTTATGGACAATCTATTTTATAAACGTAAATATAACATTGGAAGTCGTAATAAAAAAAAATACGTAAAATGGGTCAATGTCTTGCCATAAGATGAACGATAAAATGCTGCATATCTACTAAAACTAAATGCCTTTCTGGTTCATATTCCGTTCACACAACTTCTTTCAGTCGAAGCTCACGCTTGGGTGAAAACATGGCAGTTGTCGGCTTCAGCACACGTGACAGCTGTCAATCAACCCAAAGTTACGTTTCTTCACAAACATCTGGCGAGGCAAGCGTCACACAACGTGGTCAAAAATTGTCCCAATATGGAAACAAAAACTTCATCTTTATTTATCTACCATAGATATACTCTGGATTACTTTGTCCAAACACCTCAATTCTGCAACGTTTGGGCAATATCAAGAGTCCAAGCTGAGTTTCAATGCAGAGGTGCGTCAGTTCGCAATATCCGGCGGAAGTTGTGTGGTCTGTCTTGTCGGTGCACCTTAGCAGATTTCACTTTACTTCAGTACTCAAATCGACATCACCTGAATTGCCCTTATTAGAAATTTCGAACCTTTAACATTTTTTCAAAAAGAGCTTAAAAGAATGTATATTAGATTTTTTCGATCTTACCTGCTAGCTTTGAAGTCAAGCCGTCAGTTTCAGACCAGATTTCAGCGACCTGAAAATTCTTTTTTAAAAATTTTGTGTTTTAAATGTTTGATGTATGTACTTTACTTTATTGTTTGACTCCTGATTGTTCATTTGACATTAAACATTTATGTTTCGGAAACAATCTCAAAGGATTTGTTAAGTAACCAAAAATTTGGCGGTGTTTGACTGTTTACTTTCAAAATATTTATTTGAAATGGAAGATCATTCTTAATTTATTTTTGTCACTTTGAGCTCAAATTTGCAAAGACAGAGTACTCTTTTCAAAGTCTTCAAAAGAACTCTAAAAATACTCATTTAATTGCTTTAGGAAAACATATGATATGTATGACGTTGTTGATTTGTTTTTCATGAAACAGTTTCCTAAATCAATTGGAAGAACATTTAACATTGCACCGCAATCACCAATGGGAAAGGGAAAAATGCACAATATTGACGTAAAGCGCTTTTAATGTTTTTAGAACAAGGTTCGAATTTAAGAAACAAGCTCAGGCTGAGACTGAAATAAAGAGAAATTTATGTTTTTGAATCTAAGATGTATTGTACATGACGCCATTGTACACATTTAAGCGTACATATGATAAATGTATTCATTTTTAAAACACTAAAAGCTTGTCAAACTATCAGTACTAGCACTGTTTTTTTTAAAATGCCTTGTCTTCTGTTTCGATACTTTTCATTTTTTCAAACCCCTCACAGAAATAAGAACACGTTGAGGGTGAAACAACCAAAAGCAATATTGAAAAACAATTTGAAAAAGAGCCTCCGAAAAATTTACTGGTTCTTTATATAAAAATGTTGTACTTGTAGTCCTTCGTCGTCTCGGGAGTTTAACTATGACACTAAAGGAAAATAAAAATAAAACCAAGAATCTTCAGCTCAGTTTAATGATAAGCTTTTGCAATACATGCACAGATTATTATT
>JAOBRB020013986.1:0-16197 GCA_027575285.2 Zoanthus pulchellus | reverse complement strand
GATGCTGTTAAATTTGCATAACAAACTAAACCAGTTCCGGTTCGCTCCTGAAGAAGCTCTTGTCAGTCTTGATATTACAGTTGTAATTTATCATCTATTAACTCTGCTAGTAATGTTTATGTTCGTTGTTATTCCATATGCGATGATATTTTCTTTCTCGTGCTCCAGACATCAAAAAATATAATTCTACGCTACTTTAGCAATTTGCATAGTGAAATGTCATCAACAACGAACTAAATAAAACACGCTAAAGAAAACAAATAGTTCTTAAATGAAAATTTTACGTTACAATCAAAGTTCAAACAATTTTCACGAGATGTATCTTTATTTATGTATGCAGCGAGTTTGACATTAGAGCTAAAACGGTGGCAATAATCCATGTTATTTTATAAAGTTTATCATGCAAAGCTTGTTGTCTTTGATCGTAATAATAGTAATCGCTGCTCTTCTAATTATTCTTATAAATCTTAAATTTTTCGTAAGGGCATGTATCTATAGCAGCTATAATTTCCCACAAAATCAAATAAATCTGAAGACGTTACCAGGAGTTCTTGTAAAAGTTAAATGGTGATCGAAGTATCCAACAAGTGTGTGTTTATCTTAACCGCTCAGTATGCTTATCAACGTCTTGAATAATTTGTATTATTATCTTTCTTTACAACAATTTCAATTTCCAGAATCACAAGCAGCTAAAGGTAATGAAAAATATGCTAACCTTTTCTGCGGGATAAATCCCTGAACTCCAGGACTGAAAGTCCCTTAAAGTCCCGTACGGGATTTTAAGGGATAAGGGACAGCATTGAATGTTAAGGGATACGGGACTGAGGGATGAGGGATTGGACCCCCGGGATCGTCCCGTAGAGCGTTAGGTTAAGGGTACTGTATGTACCGCAGAAGGATAGAAAGCTGAGTTGGCTTAGGTGGAAAAGAAGGTCACACAATATTCAAATCTCAGCAAAGTGCTGGGATCCAAATTGGGACCTGGTGGTTGGAATGTGGAGATCTTACCAACTGCACCAACCATGCACCGCCCATATATAGCAATTAGTACATCAATATCTCTTGACTTAGGTTCTAAAAAACGTAGACACTGAAAACTTAATATTATCTGAAAAAGGTACAACAATTGCGTTATGTGCCTAACTTTGCTGATAAAGATAATTGAGCTTATCAATTATGTTGATTGTATAATGAAAATGAACCAGAAGCTGACTTTTCTAGCTATTATATAAAACTATAATTGTTTTACTTGCTTTAGTATAATTATATTATTTGACATGGTTCCTAGAATTTTGCTGATGAAAAACACCAACTGAAGTTAAAATAAAATTCACTTCAGTTCCAGATATTTATAGACTTGATCAGCCAGGAAACTGTGAACTCTTCTCTGCTGGCACTGTGTCAAAGATTTTCACTTTTGCTTCAATCATCAACACAGTCCAATATACGTTGTTTGCAGCGACTTGTTTCTTTACTATAAAATACTAATTCACTATTCTTTTGAAATATCTGGCAGTTCCCACAACATGGCATCTACAAACAAATTGATCTAACATTAAAAATCTATCAGACGAGTAAAGAATAAATGTGCTGTGGGGTGATAAGTATTTACTGTAAATATTTACATGTTGAATACTATGCAACTCTAAAAACAATAAAAAGGGTTGAAATTCTTGCAGAAAATTAAGTCTAAAGCTGTTGGCTGATGTAATTTTACAAACACTGATACAAATAAGACCGTTTCATATTTATTTTGCTTAAAGAATTAGGTTTCAGAAAATCAATTATAAAACAAAAATCAAATTATAAAAAAGATTTCACAAAGAACTTAAATTTTTCACTTGCCATAATAAAACATTTTTAACAGATAAAACCCTAACATTCAAGATTTGTTGAAAAATTCACTTTTCTGATGAAGTCCTGCAGGTGACTCATATTCAGCACTCTATCATCCCTGCAGGTAACTCATATTCAGCACTCTATCATCCCTGCAGGTGACTCATATTCAGCACTCTATCATCCCTGCAGGTAACTCATACTCAGCACTCTATCATCCCTGCAGGTGACTCATACTCAGCACTCTATCATCCCTGCAGGTGACTCATATTCAGCACTCTATCATCCCTGCAGGTGACTCATATTCAGCACTCTATCATCCCTGCAAAACAACAATTGCTTTGGAAAAAAAAACATGTGATCAAAATTGTTTTCTTCATGGGGCCCTACATCCATATCTTATGGTGACAATTCACGACTGATCTTTGTCTGAAAATCCCTATTGAAAATATACATATTTAAAAAAAGCAGTAACAAAGAGCACGATATATGTATATATGCAAAACCTGCATTGGACTCTCAAATCTGTATTTTCATCTAGAAGCATACTAATGCACAACTCAACTTATGATGTCATGCCTGTGTGGGGAAATATTGACAAGTTTTTGGGGGATCATACAAAACTCTGTATTCGGTGGTCATTTTTATGTCATCCGGAGGATGACATATCGTGGTGGCTTTTTGTCACTCAGTCACTCCATTGTATCCTGACGTCATGCTGATTATAAATTCTGATGTCATTTGTATTTTCTCAAAGACGAGTTGCTCAGGTCTATGAATACAAATTGTATGACCTTATAGGTCCAACCGGATGACATAGCTCTTAGAGCCCTTTGATTGATAAATACTTTCCTGATTAGGTTTCTGATGTTGTAATTGAATTCTGCACTCAATTTTTAGTTAGAACAACGAAAAAAAATTTTCAACCTGATCATAATACTTGCACTTTAAGAATTCAATTTAACAGTTTTATAATTAACCCCCCATTCTGAATAACAAACTATTCTTAATAATAATTAAATTTTATGAGTAAAAAATTGCCACAGTGACCTTAGAAGTTTTTTCACTGTACTGTTTGGAAAAAGACTAAAGAAATTAATAGAATTATTTTAGACAAAGTTTGCAAGTAATCTAAAAAAGATGTATAATAGAATTTTATTAGTTTTTTTGGATTTTGTTATGTCTTTTAAATTTACTTTATAGCGTTTGCCGTACATATCCCAAGCTGCATATTGTTCCCAAATGTATCACAGACAAAGAAATTGAAAAGGTTGCAACATTTCGATCATCAGGGCGATTTCCATCTGTCGTTTGGAGGTAAATTAAAGTAGACAATTACTTTATTTTACTTTTTTCTCAGCTTCCTAAATTAGTAACACTAGAAAAAAATTACATCTTCAGGCCATCCCTTCCTCTATTTTTTTGCATCCTGCCTCTACAGGCCAAATCAATTTGAAAAGATGTTTGAGCATGTAGGTTTAGTCAGGAATTTTCCTGTTCAATTGTATATTTTGTTTGATATCCAGAGTTGTGTAAGATTGACTGTGTTATAAAAATTGTGTGGCAGTGAGACATGGTGTTTGAGGGAGGGTGAGATAGGAATTTTAAGAAGGGTTGAAGAGTGATATTGAGAGCAATATATAGTGCAAAACTGATGCGGAAAAAGAAAACAGCTAGTGGACATAATGTAGATGTTAGGGTTGAAGGAAACAGTAGTTCAGATGACATAAATTTGCAGATGGAGTCAGATGGTACGGGCATGTATTAACGAGGGTTAATGGGCATGTTTTGAGATAAGCATTTGAGTTTGAAGTGAAGGGAAAGAGGAAGTGATGACAACTGAGGAAGAGACGTGGAAGATGCAAGTGGAGAATAAGAGCAAGAATGTTGGTTTGATGGAGGAGAATGCAATGAATCAAATGAGATGTGGATTGAGAGTAGGAGAGATTGCTGCCAGAGTGGGGTAAATCCAGCCACCCTCATTTAGGGGAATAAAAACTTGTCTAAATTAGAATTGGTTGATCCAGTGAAAATTTTGTATTACTTATTTTTTAATACTTATTACTATAGTGTTATAGTGGAAACCTAAAACTACAGCCTGCAATGAATGAAAGTGAAGTCATTTTAGCACTGAGGTGGTCATGTTATAATATGTCAATTTATCAAGGTTTAACTTTCAAGCAACTGTTCTAAAGCATTTGTTTCTCATTCAAATAAACAATAGTATGCTTACTGAAACAAACATTTTGAAAGGAGTATTTGCCCGTGTATAATGCTCACCTGTGTATAATGCTCACCTGTGTATAATGCACACACCAAAATTCAAGGTCATTTTAGAAACTTCAATAAAAACAACAAACCCAGTCACTGAAGCGAACAAAGCAAAATAAAGTAAATACAACTGATATTTTCCTTTTCTAAATTCATTTTATTTACTTTGTTAACCAATAAAAAGTTGTCAAACTAATAATAAATCTATTTGCAAACGTTTATTCGATTTGTTAATAACTAGTTTTTGAAGGAAAAATTTGTCTGCACTTCAAGTATTTTTAGAATGCGCATTCACAATGTCACATACACTTGATCAAATTTCAAGATTCTGAAAACAACGGGAAACAATGGGTTCCGTGTATAATGCGCACTACAAATTTGAAGGACAATTTTGAGGAAAAAAATGTGCATTATACACGGGTAAATAAGGTATTTATTTTTACTTCCTAAAAATGGACAAAATATATCAAATATTGCCTAGATGCCTCATTTTCTTCTTTTTGCATTCAGTTTAATTGTCTGTTCTGTGTACATGACCTTGAGTCAACAAAAATGGGAAAAAATTGTGCCTCCTTCTCCCCCCCCCCCTTCAAGTTTACTGAACTGAGTATTGTCTCAGTGACGTATCTAGAGGAGGAGAATGTGCTTTAATGATTCGTTAGCTTTCTCATATATTTTCAAATGACTACATACATTTATCGACTTGTAAGTAAATGTTTTGTAGATTTTCATGACATAGGTACTATAGTTTGTTTTTTTCACACATAAGTAATTACAGACTTTAATAATTTTACTTGCTACTGCTACACATGTTACTTACATTTGAACAGTTTATGAAATGTTAATGCATTTTTTTAACAGTATAAACATGAATGGAAATTATTTACACCCAACGTCTTCATTTTGCTTAACCCTATCAGTCCCAGTTGAATTATCAAATTCTCCCAACTTGACCCCGTACTTTTTATTGACCAAGTTTGAAAGAATTTCACTTTTAATCTTCAGTAGTTTGCTTTGTTTGATCAATTTTCATTTTCTCACTACCAAATGTTTTACTTCTTATTTGTTATGTAAGGAGAAGTTGAGTGTTGATAACTGATTGGGAGTGAAAGGTTAAATCATGTTTACTTTGGATTAATTCTCAGCACAATAAACTACACAAACTTGTGTGCAATAAACCACACAAGCTTTAGATTACAATGTCAATTTCTGTGGTCTCTCCTGTCTTATAAGACGGAGTGTACCACTTTGTTGTCGCGTCTGTAAGCAAGCAAGAGTGCAAGAGTGAGTGAGTGCAAGAGTGCAAGTATGAGTGTTATGTGACCCATAATGCGTTTCAGCAATTTACACACGCATGCGTATTGGGCCAGCTGATAGGCTATGATATCATTTGTTCTGTTTTGAAAGACACCATTACGAAAAGTTACAAAATCGTTGGTTTCTTCACTATTTCTGAACGTATGTTGCTGAAAATGGTAAGTTATCTTGTCTTTAGGGTCCTTTACAAAACATATTCCCTTGTATTTTTGTTCTGAGTCGCCTTTACAAAACATTACAAAATCTTTTATTTCTTTGCCATTTCTCCATGGATGTTGCTCAAAAATTTAAATTATTTTATTCTTAGGATACTTTAGCTCGTAAATTTGGCTTGAATAGTTTTTCTTTGTTATTTTTAGAAAAAAAAACAACCTCGGCGACTTTTGTTTACGACATGGCTGCTCGAGTACTTTTAAAAAGAATTTTATTAAAACTACTGACATTTCTTTGCTTTTCTCTTTAAGACTTTAGTAAATTTATACACTTATTACAGAACTTAATGCTTTCCTTTGCTAGGAGACTAAACGGGCTGCCAAAGTTTGATTATTAAGCCAAAATGAAGCAATTTGCCCTTCGGCAATTTGTGAAAGAAGTCTATGTAACTTAGTGGTTGCATCGACATGTAATAACTGTGGTTTCTTTAGAAATGAATAAATCAAAAAATTTTTATTTTAATTAGACCTTAGTAAAAGCAGAAGGCTGTTGATCAGGACTATTAATCATTCTGGCTACAGTCCAAACTTTTTAC
Source organism: Zoanthus pulchellus (assembly GCA_027575285.2). Lineage (NCBI taxonomy): Eukaryota > Metazoa > Cnidaria > Anthozoa > Zoantharia > Zoanthidae > Zoanthus > Zoanthus pulchellus. The sequence continues at coordinate 10,025 of JAOBRB020013986.1, read as the reverse complement.
AAAGGTGTAAAACATAATAATTTCTAAACTTTTTTTTAACCTTTTTATTTAAACTGATTAAAATATATTAATATGAAAGTATATATAAATATAAAATGTGCCCTCCCAGTTACCACCATAATGGCTCTAGTTAGGGCAGCTCCTGAACTTGGGTACTGGATGTACCGTTACACATTGTAGGACTGCATTGTGAAGCCACCAGAGTGCTCAAACTGTGAGCAGTGAGCAATGCATAACGCAAATAGTGAACATTTCACTAGGAAACTCTCCACCCAATCTCAGAGTGTTCAAAAGCAAAAGCTTGAGCATATAATATTTAACAATTATTCCTTGAGCCTTAATGGGCTCTAAGTCAAAAGCCCATGAGGCCGAAGGCTGATTGGGCAAGAGGAATAATTGTTTTAGTAAAATCCAACTAGTTAGTCAAAAAAATATCGAGACAAAACATCTTTCGCTAGTTTAAGCTATTGTTTTGTTTTTCAAAGCCGGCGCTTTTCGCTACTAGTGGGCTGTAACAAATAGCCTAGTAGTAGCTCAACCAATCAGAACGCAGCATTGATAATAGACCACTAGTTGGATTTTACTAAATATATATATACAATGTATATTATTATTTATTTATATTATATATTAATCATTTTAATGTGAATGTATGTTCCTTAGACATATGACAAATGGGGCAGTCATTGCACGCTGTAGTCAGCCTGAAGTTGGATGGCTTGGTTGGAGGAGTGACCAAGATGAACGCTTATTGAAGGCATTGGGAACTGCATGTGCTTTTGGTGTGGAATCGCACTCCCCTGAGGAGGGACTTGATCACGAAACTTGTGTAAATGGATCACCAAGTCATGACGATGTTAATTATGACAGCACCCTCAATGGTCATTTGCATTCCACTGATGATGGAAATGAAAGTAATGTAAAGGAGTGTCGAGTTCTAATCTTGGATGCCCGGTCTTATACAGCTGCAGTGGCCAACAGGGCAAAGGGTGGTGGCTGTGAGTACTCTGGTGAGTTGATTTGTAATGTGATTGTGGTTATATTAACTGTACCATTCGGCAATAAAGTAGCAAATTAGAATTGATGTATATGTATAATGAAACCTGTCACTCAGTCTGTGGAGAAGACTGGTTTGAAATAATTGATCAGACCTCAACTTACTTTGATTTGAAAATCAAAGAAGCGCTGTATATCCTTTGGAAAAGTTACTTTTTTTACAGACATTACTGGGTAAATTTCAAAACTTTTTTGTGATTGAAACTCCTTAAACAGTTATTGGAGACAAACAGGATTTTTGGTGTTAAAAAAGAAGATAAGATAGGAATTTGCCTTGCATGAATCAACTGTTTTGCTTGTATCTAAAAATAAAAAAAGACTCCAAATTGTTTTACAATACATTAAATAGGAGATTAGGCATGTTACAAAACACGTTTTTCTGTTTTATTGTTTTATCATAAGATTACAATCGCTGTTATAATGAAATGAAAATTTCGACACCAAATATTTAGGTTCAGTACAGCTAAGTTTTTGCTGAAAAAAATTTAATGCAATGAGAAACAGTCGCCTCTGGTGCCAGCGACTAGCTTAAGTGCCTTAAATATCACATCAAATGAGTTTCTGAGACAAAAACTGAACGAGGAAAAATATGAAACAAACCAATTTGGCAATTTATTTAATGATGATTGTTCAAAATTTATAAATTAAAATTGCCAGCAATGAAAAAGCACGTAATTGAACGACATTATCATTAGTACTGTACTTACCTGCAAATCAAGCCACCTGTCATCGTTATTAATGATTGTAATCGTTTGAGGAAAATCAGTGAAAATTAAGAGCAACCATGCTTCGCTCCCGTGCAATTTATGTTTGTGTATTCATTGATCAAAACTATTGCTCAACAATTCAGTTTGCCAAATCCTTTTGGTAACTTTCCTACGTGCACATTTCATTCTGGAAAATTTTTGCATTTGAGAAACCCACCTCCACAAAAAGTTGTAACAAAGATTGCATTCTGCCAAAAAGGCCATTCTTGTAGATTTACCAGTTGGCAGAATATGCAGAAATGTAGATAGCAGCTTACGAGATCAGGTACATTTGCTATTTTGGCCCTTTGTCCATGAATGAAAAACTAATAGGCGATGCAATCGACCCCACCAAAGTTTTGTTTTTTGTCAGTTCACACTGCCAATAAACTTAATGATGGCCTTAGGCACCAGCAAATTTTATGACCACTCTTAAGAAAATTAGTTGAAGAATGGTGATCACTGTCACTTGAGCATATGACATTGGCCCCGTATGCAATTCCCAGACTCGTGAGTTCTCATAGTGAAAGTCGATTTCCGGCTTCTGTAAATGATGTGTCATCAAACAGAGATAACACGAATGTTGTTATTGGCTTCTTAACGGAATAGTCCCATGTTCTATATTTATTCTGTAAATCAATTGGCTTAGCCACAAAATGATCCATAAGTGTTTAGTATGACTATAATACTAAATGCTGGTTGGTTGAGCTCTGGAATAATTCCATGTTCTATTTATAAAACGTACTCAATTGGTTGTTTAATGAGATACTTCCATGACCCCTTCAACTTACAGTTTTAAATGAAACACTGTTAGGTTAACTTACTGTACTTCTACCCTTTAACCCATGAGACCCTATTCCTGTTAATGCGCCAGGTATATATTTAGAGAGAGGACTTATTACACCAGCCTACTCGTTTTATACAGTGTCTTGTCTTCTCTAGAGTACTACCCAAGTTGTGAAGTTCAGTTCATGAATCTTGCTAATATTCACGGAATTAGAAAGAGCTTCCAAGGTTTGAGAACTCTCTGCTCAGGCCCCAAAGACCAGCCAAAGTAAGTTTCACCCGCGAATTTATCTTATGACTGATGTATCCGTAGTTAAGAAAACTAATTGCTTTCAACTTTCTGAGGGGGAATTGCATAGTCCAAATAAGCATTCGTGGTTTCTGTACTATGCAATGATATTTATTGTTCAATAACTGTACATATTACATTAATTTATGTTGGTTCTACTAATGTAAAACATAAAGCACGGGCAGAAAATAAATTAGTAATGGAGAGCGAACAAATGAGAGACTTTTAACTCAAAAGTATAAATGTTTAATCTCCAAAGACCCACGTAAAAAAACATAATTTATTTTTTCTTATTGAAAGCTGAAATAATATATAATTTTTCATTGTAACGACAATTTCTTCCATAAGAAAAACATTTCACTTTTTATGGGGGGTTTGGTTAACATTAGAAGTTTTATGAAATCTGAAGCAATAATGACATTAAAGACAAGTCAGAAGAACTCGGAAAGATACCCATCTTTTTTTGGGGCTCCGATATTTCCTTGTTATCTTTGTTCTTAATACCATGTATTAGTGTAGTTAGGCATATAGTTTTGCCAGCATATTAATTACATGTTTTAAAAAACTATTACAAAAACAATAGCTTATGAATAGAATATTTATCAATCGCATAAATGCTTTGTAAAGTGATAGGAGAATTCTTTTTTGTTTTGTTTGCGATTTAAAAAGAAGTGCTAGGTACTTGGTTATGAAAACTTCTTTGTTTCTTTAGATGGTATTCTATGCTAGAAAACACAAACTGGCTCCATCACATCTCCATGCTATTGAAAGCAGCCATCACAGTTGTCAGCGCTGTGCATCATAAAAGGAGACCAGTGCTAGTTCATTGCAGCGATGGATGGGACAGGACTCCCCAGATTGTGGCTCTGGCTGAACTACTACTGGATCCTTATTATAGAACCATTGAGGTACGTGTCTGATCGCAATCTAATTACCTTGTGACACTAAATTTGGGACAATTTAATTCTGCAAACATCGCTTTTTACTTGAAATCGCGAAGAATAATTTGGAGAAAATTACGTTGTGCAAAAAATAAGCAATTCATTAATATACTTTCTATCTGTCTCGTGTTTCTTTGTAGATGATGTTTGCTTATGAAACCTGAGACAATAAATTGAGTCAATAAAAATATTTTTTGCTAACGGAAAAATTCAGCACCAAGTTTTTAAGGTACCATTCTACTTCAACGGAGGCTCGGGTTTTAGTTGCTGTGTTCTTGCTTGAGTTATATTGTGGCTACATCTACTGCATCATTTGTACGATTCCACCTCTTTGCTTTCTCAAATAAAGTCTAGTCTCTGGACTACAGAGTTGTACATGCCAGCCAAATGACATAGTTAAACCTATTGTATTAATTATCAGGGTTTCCAAGTCCTGATAGAACGTGAGTGGCTAGAGTTTGGTCATAGATTTGCGGATAGGTGCGGTCATGGCTACGATACAGACGAAAACCAACGATGTCCTGTGTTCCTTCAATGGTTGGACTGTGTTCATCAGCTAACTCGACACTTCCCTTGTTCGTTTGAGTTCAATGAAACTCTATTAGTGAGTACAGTTCTATATTGTCGTAAACATGACTATTAATTTTCACAATCACAAATGTGGTTTGTTTAGGAAAATGATATTTTTCACATTACGAGCAATCACATTACATTTTGTCACAGAAGGAACTACGTGGTCACACTTGGCACAACACTGTCGGTAATGGGGACAACACCATACTGCTGAACACAGCACCGTTATACTAGGTACAACAAAATTAAACTACATACAACACTGTCAACAGGTACATCACCGTCATGCTAGGTACAACACCGTCTTACTAGGTACATCAAAATCATACTAGGTGCAACGTCATACTAGGTACAACACGGTCATACAAAGCTCCACACCTTCATACTAGGTACAACAACGTCATACTAGGTACAACACGGTCATACCAAGCTCAACACCTTCATACTAGGTACATCAAAATCATACTTGGTACAATAACGTCATACTAGGTACAACACGGTCATACCAAGCTTAGCACCTTTATACTAGGTACATCAAAATCATATTAGGTACAACAACGTCATACTAGGTACAACACGGTCTTAAAAAGCTCAACACCTTCATTCTAGGTACATCAAAATCATACTAGGTACAACAACGTCATACTAGGTGCACCACGGTCATACCAAGCCCAACACCTTCATACTAGGTACATCAAAATCATACTAGGTACAACAACGTCATACAAGGTACAACACCGTCATACCAAGCTCAACACCTTCATACTAGGTACATAACTGTCATGCTAATAACACTGTCATACTAGGTACACACGGCCATACTAGGTACAGCACCGTCATACTAGGTACAGCACCGTCATACTATGTACAGCACCGTCATACTAGGTACAACACCGTCATACTATGTACAATATGTCATACTAGGTACACAGGCTATACTAGGGACATCGCCGTCATTCTAGGTACATCACCGGTATAACACCGGCATGCTAGGTATAACACCGTCATACTAGGTATAACACCGTCATACTAGGTATAACACGGTCATACTCCTAAATTCCGACTGTTTTTGGCAGGTGAAACTTGTGGAGCACACATATTCCTGCTTGTTTGGTACTTTTCTTGGCAACTGTGAGCAGGAGAGACTCAAGGAAGGTGTGAAGTTCAAGACATGTTCGTTCTGGTCCCTCATCAGGCCAAAACGGAAAGAATTTACAAACTTTCTATATACGCATAACAGCGAACAGGTATTACATTCCCTTTCACAATCATGTTGTTAGAAGCTTTATAGTTAGAAGCATTGTATTTGATGCAATGATTCTGATTCAAATCCCACACTGACCTAAAGAGCTTGAGGGGAGAGAAAGGAAGGAGTTATGAGGAAAGGTTGATTATTGTCTAACTTTTCGGGGGGGTTTTGTTAACAGATTAGTTTTCAGTTTTGACTTTGCTTGAGTTTTGCTGACAGAAAAAAGCTCAGCCTCAAAAGAAAAATGTTAATTTTAAGTTTTCTAATTTAACGTTTTGGCGGGCAAGGTTGACATTTTCAGTACTAAGATTTCTACCTTTCGACCACAGGGTACCCAGTTCAATCCCCGGCTCTGCCGAGATTTGAATTCTAGTGGAACTTCTTTCCCACCTCAACTAACTCAGCATTCCCGCCTAGGTAAATGACTTCCAAAAAAACATACACTCTTAATGACAAATCCCCTAATTCGGCTTTTCAGTGTCATGTTAAAATCTTTATCTTCCCCAGTTAAGAATCCCAAATTGTAGGAGGCAAAGCAGTTGGCTATTTACAAAGCATGGTAAATTTGTTCCTGGGATCACTGAGGACAAATTCGTTCAGTGATCTGATTCTGGGAATGGAACTCAGGTCTTCCACATTAAAAACACCAACTGTGACCATTGTGCCACGCTGTGGCCTTCAACTCCTTTGTTTGGAAGTAACCTGCTATGGATTAGTTTGCCATCCAACAGGAGTTACTCTGATTTACTTAACATGATAGAAATCAAAGATTAGCGCATGCTCAGTGGGGCATTTGGCTCATAAAGGTTTTAATTTTTAGCTAGCTAGTTTGACATTTATGTCTACGGGATTTCACAAAGGCGTTTTTCAAGACATTGTATTTGGAAATCAGCAACCATCCCCGTACCAATTGCGAGTAATTTTAGCCACCTATCATTTTGGAATCTCGACAACAGAAAAACGTTTCCTGTGGACGCTTTCGTAACTTGTTTGCTTTATATCTTGATAGAGTTAGCATTCACCCTGCCTCTTTTAGCGAGCTGAAATTGTTAAGTTTTGAAATTTTTGTTTTCAAGTTTTGTTGTTGAAATACTTACACGCTATCAATTTTTTCATAGATTTCTTGTGTAATCGTCGAGAAATTCACATAAAGCATTAGTACAAATCAGTGAGTTTGTTGAATTGTGTTCTTTGAACTAAACAGATTGAACCTGCGCCTACGCTTCAAGTTCATGTTGTCATATCTGATTGGCTCTCACTTCACAGTGCAACGAAATAGTTCTCGCGCGTGAAAATCTAATGCAAAAATATTATTTATGAATAGACTATGCGATTCAAGTAAAATTCATTGCCAGCCTCGTGTATTGAACGCTAAATTTTAGTCGAAAAAGTCGTATCGCACTCACCGCTCCGCGTTTTGTGCAATTTGATTTTTCTCGTGAAATTTAACGTGGAGTACCCTTGTCAGGCATGAATGTTACTAGAGTGTTAAGTCCTTCTCTAATAATATCAGGAGAGTTTTTTATTTTCAGATTTTTTTCTTTGTTTGTTATATTATACTTCAAAGTTTTTAATTGTTCGGGAACCACTTCATAGCTAAGTTTGTATTGCTAAATGTTTTTTTAATAACATAAAAACGTACGTGTGTAGTGTTTGTTTGACCTTTTTTCAGGTCATATATTTTAAATGAAGGTATCGCGTTGGTTTTCACCCTTTATCGTTAAGTAGGCACTACTTTGTTTAAACAAGGTATTTTTAAAAACGTTTTTCAGGTTCTCGAACCGTCATCTAATCCACAAAGTTTGGTACTTTGGACTTCTGTTTTTGGGGCATATCCCACACGCTTTTCTGATTCACCTGAACTAGCAGTAAACAGTCAGGCCGAGAAAGCAACCACAAATGGATTTGAAACAGGACATTCGAAACTTTCAAGGGTTCATTCATGTTGTAGTTATAGCAACGTCGATAAAACTAAATTATGTGATGAAGCAAGTATGCAGTCTTCGAAATCAGACGGCAATCTCGTCGCAATAACAAGGGGACAGAAAGATAATATTCATGATTGCGTTAAAAGAACTCAACTTAATTATCCTGATTTTAGATTGAGTACTGGGTTTTGTAGTGCATGTGGGAAGGATATTGGTATTACCAACGGTGAGACTGTTACCAATGAAAGGGATAAAGATTCTGAAATTACAGGACACCTATCCTCCAATATCAATAACGAAGCCAGTGTTATTTCACGTGGTAATAGCACATCGAATATCAGTGATAGTATGACAAGTAGCACTACAACTGTGATTCTTAGCTGCAGTGAGTTACAAGATGAAAATAGTCAAGGGAGTTGTAAATCAGCAAGCGATGAAGCTGTGGTAGATAAAGTCACATCCAAAACAAACAATATCCCCACAGAAGAACCTATAACTGTGGAATCAACTGATATTAGACCATGTGGCCACACAGAAGAAAAACTTACAAAACGTGGTATGACATTTCAAAATTCGCTTTGTGGTAATGAAATTAGTTCCACTGGACAATGCAACTCTAATTCTGTGGATGATACTTCGAAGCACAGTAAAACAACCAATAGTATTTCTTTAAAACCATCTAGTTCTTTATTCTCTAAATATTTGGATATTGATGGATTGACTCTTGTAAGAGACGTGGTCCAAGAACGTCTAAGGCAAATTTACACAGCTCACCAAAATTGTGTAGATTTGTTGTATGGTCAACTTGTCGAGGAACGACGGAGAGGATGTTGTGGACATAATTCAGGATTGGGATCACCTTATCGGACAAGTGATTTAGCAGATGAAATAGTGAGTAGTATTTATCTTCACTCGCCATCATTCGTTTCAATTCCACCATTGTCAACACCTCCACAATCATATTAATCATTGTTATCAGTTTGACAAACACGATCATCACCATGACAATCACGATCATCACCATTACAATTACGATCATCACCATGACAATCACGATCATCACCATTACAATTACGATCATCACCATTATAATCACGATCATCACCATTACAATTACGATCATCACCATTATAATTACGATCATCACCACTACAATTACGATCATCACCATTACAATAACGATCATCACCATTACAATAACAATAATCACCATTAAAATCACGATCATCACCGTTACAATAACGATCATCACCTCTACAATAACGATCATCACCACTACAATAACGATCATCACCATCAAAATCACAATCATCATTATAATCACGATCATCACCATTAAAATAATGATCATCACCATCATAATCATCACCACAGTCATCAATATCAGTTGACCAACTGACATTTCTTAACTCTTCTCCAATTTTTATTTTCTATTTTCCAGTGCTCGTTGCCGGACTCTAATGGCAGCGCCGACCATCCGTCGCTTTCTGGATGTAGTACAGATGAAAACAGTTGGATTCACGTTGATCAGAAAGAGTCCGAGCCAACCCTGTGGGTTCCAGACCACCTTGCAACCCACTGTGCTAAGTGTGACTCTAAGTTCTGGGTGGCAAACAGAAAACACCACTGTAGGTAAGATGCACGTGTTGTTTGAAGGAAAGATAGAGCCAGAAAGCATTTCACAACGGGGCATGTTCTTTACTAATGCAGCTCGTTTGTTGAAATTACTCTAGCTTTTAATAAAAAGAGACATTTCTACTCGTATAATGATTTGTCATTAAGATTCTCTTTCCAGTTTTACCCTTTAACTCCTAAACCGGCCAAAACCAGCCTTAACATATGGTACCGAGTTAAAGAGTTAAATCTTTCATAAACAAAGAAACCATGTTTCGACTTTGGTTTTAAATCAAACTTTAGTAGTTTCATAAAGTTTGGAAAACCAGTGATGCAAGAATAAGCTGTCATTTCTGCAGAAAGACCTTAGTTGAAGTGCAAAAATTGAAAAAATACCGTTTTGCGTCGTTTTTGGAACGGGAAAATCAACGATGTTTGGTTTTTTTGATGAAATTTTCATTCCCAGCAAACAAAACATCTTTCACAACAAAATTCAGACCTAGTACTGAGATATAGTGTAGTTTTCTAGCATTTTTTTAGTTTACGGATCAAGCTACAGCCGTGTATTTGTGCCAATCTTGCCCCAACGTGTTTCCCGCCATTTGCACGACCCAAATGCATTCTGGGAAACACAAAAATTTTGTTAAGGACAGACAGCATTTCCTGCACTAAACATTTTAGAGCCTCCACGGAGTTCTGCCAAAATTTTATGCCTGTATTGTTCTTCAGTCGTCAAAACTTCCAAAAATGCATTGGCAGCTCAGTTAATTTGCCTCTCTTCGAGCTTCAAAGCCAACTTCTTTTGGCGCCTGTGGAAACCCACCGAGTGGAAATATGCCGTAA
>JAOBRB020013877.1:0-11631 GCA_027575285.2 Zoanthus pulchellus | reverse complement strand
ACTAAATACGTTTCTTCGGATGCACACTAAATACGTTTCTTCGGATGCACACTAAATACGTTTCTTCGGATGCACACCAAAAACGTTTCTTCGGATGCACATGTACTAAAAACGTACCGCTGAAGCACACTAAAAATGTTTCTTCGAATTCATGATTCTTAGATTTCACTTACGTTTCAGATGTTACGTCCGGGGACAAGTTTCTTATTTATCCTCGCTTCATTTTACAAGAACCATGCAGTACATTTTTCCTAGGCTCATTTTTCTTAATTTTTTGGCGATTTCAACGTCAATTTTTATTTAATTCGGCTGATCTTACTCAGTCTATAGTAGCTCAAATTGAACAACAAATAGTAATAGAAACAATTTCTCGCATTTTATAACAAATGCGAAAAACTGCGAGACTTCTAGAGTTATTTATTGTGTTGCTAAGTTAATTTATGAGTCTTAGTAAAGTCTCAGTATACGTCAAACAGTTTCATAGATATTATTTCGGAGACTCATCCTGAGGTTGTTCGGAAATTGTTCTTATTATTTAGTCATTTTGAGTCTTGTTCTCATAAAAAAGCGTGTAGCTGGTAACCTTTTTTTAAAAAATAACACTGAAAAATCAAATGTACAATTGGCTGACAAGCAAACGCTATGAAGATGAAACGTCGTCAGCTACTTTTAAAGTTTTATAAGCTTATAACTACCCTTATGTGATCAGTCAAACAATCTTGAGTAAGTTCGACGTTTAATCTATAATTCAATAAATAACAGAATAAACAGAACACATTCAATAAATCTTCTACTTTATTTTTTGGTTATTCACTTCAACTACATTATTTGAAGCAGTTGTATAATGCCGGAATCCTATGTATAAAGTGACCAATTTGTTTCTTTTTTGAAAGTCACCTTTATTGTACGTAAGCAATAAAACTTCTAGTTCTACTTCAGTACTTGATGTTATTTAGTGTAGATTTTGAACCAATTAATGAATTAATGAAATTCCCCTGCAGACTAAGAAGGAGATAAGCAAAAAATTTGACTCCAAACCCGTGCGATACTGAAAAGTATTCGTTTCTTTTGATATATGAGGAAATCATCTGTTGCTCACATTTTTTCGCAACAAAGCTTCAAACTTTAAAAAGTTTTTTTAGTACCTACCGGAGTAACTGCTGAAAATAATAATTTTCTAGTTCGTCACAACTGGATAGCTGGTAGATCACTATCAGAAAAACTTACTTTATTACCGATACCAAGAGTAGCGGTTAAAAAGGCGATAAGGAATAGTGTAGATATATATTTACATGCATGACGAGAAACAGGTTTACTTTCAACAGGAAACGCTCCAAACCGCTTCTATCTCAAACTTCGCTGTTATCAGCAACTGAATTAATGTAAACGGAATGCTGAGAACGCACTGTTCATTTCCATCACCAACATTGCTTACAACACTGTCAACAGCCGGACAAAATGGAGCCCATAGATTTGAATTTGGATCTTTTGCCTCTAGCTGTCGGTGTTTTATTTCTTGCACGTAAATAATACAACTTACTCCACAACAAAGTCATTTAATCGGATTTAACTCTATTTGTAACTCTTCCAACCAATATTATAACTCATTTTACAATTAAATCAGATTTGACGACTATTTTCTGATAATTTTAACTTTTCATATTTGCCTCGCGGGGTTGAATCTTCACTTTACAAACAAATAGATTTCTTTATATCTTTCTACCATGCAGGGTTACTATATCCTTAGGCATGGATTAATGTACGAATGCATGTCTTGAAACTAATATACGTGTGATTTGGGAATAGAATATACCGACATGTGCAGTTTATTTCTACATCATGTGTGACCTCGAAGGCATGTCAATCTATATAGACAATACGTAATGTGCCACATTTTACCATTGCAGAACACGTTATGCTCCAAAAGATTTAGTATGTTTTTAAAAAATTCCGTGAGAGTTAAAGTCAAGTTAAGCTCAAGCTTCTTAAAATCCCCGGGCATCCTGGTGCGAATTTAGTACAGATATAAAGGTGAAATCTTTATCCAGGTAATTATGGCATAGCAGTTGAACATTTATCTTTTTTAAAATTTAGATAAAAAAAAACAACTTCCAATTTCACATTCTTAAAATCCCCAGGCATCCATTCCTGGTGCGAATTTCGTACAGATATACAGGTGAAATCTATAGCAGTTGAACATCATTTATCTTTAATTTAGATAAAAAAAACAACTTCCAATCTCACATACTGAGTACGACTCAGTGAGATTTGCATGTATTTTAAAAAAGTTACGGCCAACGAGATCCTTGATAAAACTGAACTAAACATTGGCGCCAAACAAACTTTCCTTCCGCTCTTAAGGTTTTCCAAGGGCAGTTCTCGATCATCTTTGAGAGGCCAACGGAAGTTCATTTTCATATTTTTTCTTTGATTTCAATTATTATCTCTAACCATTTTGTTTTTACAGGAAATTGACATATCTTTTGTTTATCACTAGCCACCAGTTAGGCTCCAAAAACCCCATTATTCATTACTGGTTTGAATTTATCAGTTCTCACAGTGGTTAAGTCTGGATTTATCTAAAAAAAGCTCAATAATTGAAATTTTAGAAAACTTAATTATATAATGCAAATCGAGTTGGTATTACCGCGAACCGGGAGGTGCTGAATAAATATTGACGTTTTTAATGTAAATACACAAAATCAATACATAGGCTAAATAAACAGTTTATATATAAAAGATACATTTTACACCGTATAATGAAAAATAATTTTAAGACAGACGTTTCGGACCGCAGTCCGGTTTAAAAATACTGGAACATTGGATAATGCAATTCCAGACTTTTAATTGGCTTAGCCATTATGGTATATAAGCCAATATACCATAATCTAATGAAGTATTATATAAACTGTTTCTGTAGAAACATGCCGACGCACCGTTTCATTTATGATATTAATATTCTACATAATCAAGCAAGTCAAAATTTTGGAGTTTTGTTTACATAACTAACAGCAAGAAAAAGATCCCACCGCCCTATTCTGCTGTAGCCAAATTTCTTTTGGGTGCAATATAATCACTTCGCTTGTCTAGTCAGTCTCGCGGGATCATTCAACAAATCACCATGGTGTCACCTGCTATGAATGGTTTTATCGTCACCCTGCAGCCGATGGTTATTGGGCTTGACAAGACACAAGAACTCCTTTATACCGAGTTTATATCTCGATAACGGTCGATAACAGTGCGAAAGCGATCTTCAATTTCGTTTCTGTTATCACTTGCACGGTGTTGATAAAACGCTTCCGCTGACCGTTACATCAGCACACATAAGATAACATTATAATAGTATCACTTTTTCAACGTGTAACACAGTTTCTGATCAAGTGTTCTAAACAATCCATTAAGAACAAAACGGAAGTTTGCTTAAGAAAAACTGATAGCATTAGCAAGAGTTGAGAGAATTAACTGGAATGATAACTACAGTCTAAAAAGACTAAGATAGATTTAGTCCGTCTTTAAAAATAAGAACTAACGAAATTTTTAAAAAAGAGAATTCATTTCTTATGTATTCTATTATTGGTTTTGAACGAAATTTTTTAATTACATGCTAGATGTTCTTAATGTTCTGGTAAAACACAAAAACTAGCTGACAAAGTTAATGATACTATCGCTATATTTAGCCAAATTAAGTTTCCGTTCAATTTATCAAAAATTTGGCAAGATATGTTTGAGGAGAAACTCTAAACCCGTATTTTCAAATTCATAGACATAGCTGCCGACGGTTTTAAGTTGTCATTTTGTTGAAGCGATTATAGTGTTGGCCGGATCTACTTTTCAGTCCTGAAAAATAAGTCGTCACCTCGTTTTTTATAACTAAAGCTAAAAGCTGGACATTCACCGTTTATGTAAACGTGGTTTTCAAACGACAAAAGTTCTATTGTTTCATTACGTACGAGATGTTCCCAGTGTCCTGGTTAAACACAAATCACGACATATCCGCCATGTAACCCGCCATGTAACGGACAGAAACAAACTTAAGATCCTGATAATTTTTAAAATCTATAGCATTTTTGTTCGAAAAAAACCTACTTACCCATTTACTCTTCTATATTTACCTTCCTCTAGGAAAAGTTTGGATACATTTAATTCGATTTTTTAAAAACTACATGCTGGTAAACATGTTGAGACCACCGGAATTTCATGTCAACAAGCTATCTGTGAACCATGCGTGTTCTCGACCCTTCGGTCCAACATCTCAACATCTCATGCAGGACGGATATCGCACATGGTTTGCACCGTTATTCCGTTAATAGCTTCTCACACTGAATGAAAAGCAAATCTCACTTTTTTAAAAACTTTGTATTAATCACTCCATACACAATAGCATGCAAAAATCTTATTCGGGTTTTTTTTTTTATCGAATTTTAAATTCTTTTAGAGATACTTTAAAGAACATTAAATATTTCCTTATTACGAGTTACGCATGTTTCTTGCAGATTTCTCAGACTCAACAATGAACATAAATCATTAGCATTTGAATGGTTGAGCGCGTGGGGCGGGCAATAAAAGACGTCATTAGTAAAATATGATACACGTGATTCCGTTACTTATCACACTCGGGTCACCTTGTCAAATGGAAGTTGACGAATCGCAATGACTACTAAGAGAAGTAGCAGCAAATTTGCCAGATCAGTAAACTCTTTATCTCGAGGCTAATTCATTTTGTTTTTGTTTTAGACCCGATCCCGGGCAATATAGGGACTGATAAATATTGCTGCTGTTCACCCTTCGTGCACTGGTAGTCAACGGTAGTAGCACAAACTGATTTGAGAAGAAGAGCGTAAATGAAACTCTAGGGAGCTGCGGATAGCAACTCGGTCATGGAACGACGAATAATAGTTCTGCTGTTTCTTTTTGTAAACTCGGGATTTTCTGATATACTGCCATTCATCGTCTGGACTTCAAGCAACCCTCTGTAAGTATTGTCGCAAATTGTTTGTGTTTAGGCTGTGTTGTTAATGTGTATGTGTAGGAATGTTTGGTTTGTGGTTGTGGGACAACACTTTAATAGACCGATAAAAAAGCTTTTCATATGCCAAGCACCATCTAGTTATTTACTTTTAGAAAGCGATTGTTGTTGCTTCTAAAAATTCTCCGTAATGAAACAAATTAGTACATTGTTTTGATTCCATGTCCGTCATCGCTTACTTAGAATCAGTTTTACCAGAGTTTTTCTTAATGGCAACTAAAGTCCTCAGGTTACCTTATCCCATCTCCTCTGGCAGACTCACAACTCACGTATTGCTATCTCGTCATTTTATGAACAAAGTTTCAAACGTCGTTTCTTCAACTATTAAATGGTTGCATAAAGTACAAAAGCGTGACTTTTGAGTCGATACTCTGAAAAATAAATATTGAACATGTAACTCTATATTTTACTTCGCTGCAAACTAATTGTTTCGTAAATGTCTATTAGGTCTTTATCACACTTTTATCATTTGTGGCTTTTTCATCGTTGTTTTCGTTTACCAACCTAGCGCCTGTCTTCAATTAGTTATCTTCTAATACGAGTATTTACATGTGGATCTTAAACTTCTGGAGAGTTCTTGTTGGCTTAGTAAACAGTATAATTAAAAGCAGAAGTCGGTACTTTCTGACTTAAGTTTTTAATGTAAAATTAGGTAAGGAATATTACTGTAATCAAATTAAAAGTTTGGTTTTTACAAAAGGGTATTTTTTTTCGCAAAACTACAACAGACGCCGCTTATCGTAAAGGAAAAAGCAAAAATTTGCCACAAGCCTCAGTAATACTTTTTGCTTGCCTTTTATCAGGAAGCGAAATTACTTCAATCATTGATTTTTGAAATAACCTTTGGCGACACAAGTGTTTATTGTGATTTCCTTCTACACAATTTTAGCTGCTTTTCTTTGTTGAATTAAAGAGATGAATGTGTGGTGCTGAGCGACTTATTGTGAAAAGTGTTCTAACTACACAGGAGGTTGATGGTGGGGTCGCATGAGCGGTCAAGGTTATCTAACTACTCGCCATCTTGGGGCCGATGCAAAAAAACCCTGTTTGTTGGTAAATGATAATGCTTATTGCTTTTGTCACTCAAGGAACAATTGCAGAATTTCATTTTCCTTAAAACAACATTCAGGTCGCTGGTGTAAAATGTTTTCGTTGTTTCTGTACATTTAGTAAGGATCCATTACTCTATAAGAATAATGAGTAAGAAAATTCGAGTTTCAACGAAAGCTGAGCTAATTCCTTTTCAAATAAAAATAATATCCGAAATGTCGTCTGAAAGACTGAGTAGTTTAATGAAACAATTAGCCGGCTTAGTAAAGGAAATATTTTGTTTCTTTACAACAGAAAATTATCAATGAATGTCTAGTTCAGATGTCGCGGTTTTTTTTCTGCAGGGCTTTCAAATCAAAATACCCTGGAGATTTACAAAGTCAAACTGAACAATTAACGCGGCATTTTGAAGGAAAAATAGACAAAGAAATTAAAACTGACGGATTTAAATATCTGAATGGCTGTTTGAAAACATTGAATAAGTTCCAGTCTTCAAAAATTCTGTCCGTTATGTTTCCTACAAAGTATTATAGTTTTCCCAAACAATTCAGTGATGCAAATGTAATTTTTTCAAGTACTTAACTTAGCAATTGTATATACTGTCATCAACTTTTTCATTATTAGCGTTAAAATTACCAGCATCTAAACCAAATGTGCTCGAAAATACTCTTTCCATATAAACAGTAGACACAGGAATAAAATGTGAACGACATTACCCATACAAAGCATGGCTAACTTTGAAGCACTTGAGGCTCGCTAAATCGATTGACAAAGATGCGCTGTCATGCATGAATGGCGCTGTAAAACAGTTTAAAAAGGGCCAACCCCAAAGCCACAAACAATATCTATTTGTTTTTCCTCAGAAAACGCATGCAAATTTGATATAGTACATCTGGTTCTCTAAATGCATGTATTAATATCTCAAATGAAATTTTATCATGTACAATTATTCATTAGACATTACATGAATATCTTAGGAAGGAATGTTGTCTGTGTACAACATGAGTTCCTGCCCTACCATACAAACTCATTTGTGATTACCGAAAAGAATTCACACGCGGAAATATATATAGCAGCATAGTACAATTATAATATAATTAAAAATTAATCGAAATGAATGGTAAACTTCTACAAATGAGTGAAACGACCTTTCTCTTGTGCATCTAATTCTAATCTAAGCCCCATTCAAAGTACCTGAAAATATAATGAATTAACTTTTGCTACAGGTGGTCCAAAATATGTTTTTACTGGAGTGTGTGAGCAAACTTTTGTTGACCAATATTTTCTGCGGTTGATTATTTTAGTGATATACTTTCACAGTATATTTTGTAGTGTCTAAAGATTGTTCTTTTTAGTCATATTACTGACAGTATATGAAAACTGTTTGCATTCATTTTGTTACCATAATGCTTTGAAAAGCCTCCCCACCGAGATGTTTACTCTGTAAGAACATATTTCGGAAGTAGGCCATTTATTCAATAGCATCTTAACAGACTCTCCTTGACAGGTTTTCTATGGATTCTCGATTTTAAAAAGTCAAGTAATCAATTTGCGTGCCCAATGCAATTATAAATACATGAAATGGCAAGAAAATTCCGAAAATTTAAGTTTTTTTCTTCAAGCTTATATTTTTACAAACTTGAAAAACAAATCAAAAATTAAAGTTGCAACCATACAAAGTTCTTTTCTTAAAATTTTCATTCTCTGTTTTTAATGCTTAGTAACATTCATGGCTTGGTTTTGAGCTGAAATGAAAGTAACAACTTCCCTCTTTTTTTACAGAGAATACATTTGTCTTCATAGCCTCTCAGCTTTTAAATTTATATTTATTTGTTGTTCATTAAATTATAATTTGAAAACAGAAAATAACAAAATAATTGAAAATATTATATTAGCTAAAAATATGTTATAGCACAAAGCTTGTTGCTTGTGATTTCATCATAAATACCTTTATAAGAAAACTGATTTCAGCCACACAAAATTTATGTTAGGTAATAATAAGTCCCCTTAGAAATCAATTTAACAGGCCTACTTCTCTAGTCGCTCTGCATTGCCCATAAACAATATCTATAGCGAGAAGTCATTGCACTAATATTCAAGCTAATGTGTTTTCCATATCAATTATTCAAATTTATTGTAGCTTCAAAAATCTTGGAAATGAACCAAGAAAAGTTAATGGCTATGATAGAATCTACATCATCTGTCCAAATTCCAAGATGAATCTTGTAACACAAATCAAAGAGAAGACAGATATTGAGCTTGTAGAGAATTTATATCTGGTGGATAAACATGGCTTCAACACATGTAATGCAACAAATGGGGTAAATGTGCTAGAGTGCAAGAATCCCAACAGTAATCAAATCGAGTCGACTGTGCAGGTTTTCCAGCCCAACCATGGAAATGACGGCCTTGAGTATCATCCTGGAAAGGAATACTATTTTATTGGTGAGTTAGCTTATCAACATCCATACATTTATATTAACCTCCTTTTCAATCTACCTGAATTAATATATTTGGTAATGAGAAATTAGGAAGTGATCAGTGAACACAAAGGTTTTGTAGTAAACATATTCCAAACAATATTAGTTATATTATTATCAATCTACAGTAAATATTTTTAATATATTAAGGATCAACTGAAAATAGATAACTCAATGAAACATACATCATTACATCAGCCCAAAAGCTAAAAACAAGCTCAGAATAAGACTGGGCTAAAATTTTCTCAAACAAACTCTAGCATTATTTTGGGTCAGAGCACAGAAAATTTAAAACAAGAAAAGGCAGGGCTCCTTTGTATTGAGTCCTTGTTGATCACACACTATATTATTGTAACATATCGTGAATGAATTAATGATGAGTGCAATATAAAGTCGGACAGGAAGATGTAAGTGTTTCCATTAGAGCTAAAATGAAAAATTAAGAAACTCAAGAAATAGAGACTTTTACGTGGGTAATAAAATTACTCTTTTTAAAAATTAAAATCAATGTAATACAACCACAAGGCTATTGGTACTTTGAAAACCTAATACAGTTGAAAGTAAACAAAATGTTTTATTAAACAATACATTAATTTTAAAACCTATGTTGCATTTAAACCCTTCTACACTCACATTTGTGATTTATTTAAATAAAATAATGTATCGAAAATAACAATTAAGCATTCGACCACATTCCACAGAGATAAAATTCCTTCTTCTGTACAACAACTGGCAATTAAAATTTAGAGTTTTTTTTTTCACTTACATGTACACTGTATGTGTCTGCAGGTTTCTAATTGTATGATTTTTATAGGAACGGCTTCAATGAAATCAACAACAGAGGATTCGGTACAAAATCTTGTTGGTGGCAGTTGTAAGGATGGATTAAAATTAAAGTTTTATGTCTGCATTGATAAGAATGATCCAAAATGCCCTCATGGAAATTCAGGTTTGTTATCAAAATAAGAAGATATTCATACATATACACTAAATGATATATATAATGTGCTATCTATTTTCTTTGATTATTATGCTATAGAAAAGAATCAAGTTAAGCAGTTTACACCATATTTATGGAATGCTTCTTTGGTGTGTCTAGTCAGAAATGGTTTTAAAAAAAGGATAAATTTTACACATATAATAGTGAATTCACTCTCACTACTAGGAATTCAATCCAAAACGTTAGTATTTATAAATTTCTTTTTACTACTGACAGTATAAAATTATTTTATTCTTTCTTTCCCACCATAATTGACCTATTAATTAATATATCATAGCTGTCAACTCTCCCACATTTGGCGGGAGTTTCAAGATTTCCAACCCTTTCTCCCGGTCTCACATTATAACGGCTCGAATCTCCCGCTTTTTTAAATTTTCAGTCTTACAAACTGAACTGTCGAAAAATCATTGTTTGTAATTTTAAAAAATTCCAGTTGATCAAAACACCGTATAAATAAGAAAAGTATTAATAACGATTATGCTGTCTTGTCACTGTCTAGTCTCTGCTTTAGTGGGAAAACTTATTTATCTATCGTTAGCCAGTGATGGACAGCTCACAAAACAAGGGAAATTCTAGAGGCAGTGCCTATCCCCTTCCTCCTTCACTTTTGAAACAAGCAAAGATTGCCACAATGAGATATAACCACAAGGATTCCATTCAGAAGGAAGTCATTATCCCTTTACCATTGTACTTCTTACATCCTTATTATCGAGCAAAATTTTAAAATTTTGTGGGTTGACAGCTATGATATATTGCCCTAGATCACACCTTTTGAAGAAGGATTATGAATAATTAATGAGTTTTTATCAAATAATCAGCAAATATTTGAGGCATATTGAAGTGACTTCAAAATTGCTCAGTTAATCAAATGAAATTAATATATAATATGAGATTTGAAAATATCTACTCTAACAGATACTTAATATATACATACATCCACTGTCACAATAAAATGGCTACATGGAAATTATGGTGGAGAAAAAAAACAAAAAGTTTAAATATTAGCATTGCATGCATCTTATATCAGCTGCAAAATTCAGACAATCAATCTTTACATAAAGGATTGCACCACAATTCTCAGTGTGTCTCCTCAGGTTTTTATTTAAGGTAAAGGAATTCCCATATAGAACAACTCTTGCTTAATTAACAAACAACTTTTTTAAGTAAATGGATTAGTCTCAATTTTTGTAAGTGTTATAAAATTTGATACTGTATATGAACCAAGTATACTTCATTTCATAAATTATCTAAAATAATTGAATTCGAACATAATTTTTGCAACTGAAATGAAAATATCATTGTAAACAACAACATAACAAATAGTTTCAATGTATTTCGATCTTATTTGATAATCTAAATATTGTCCTTAGATTTTATTTAAAATTTTTTTGCTTGGCTAATTGCCAAACCCTGAGGAAAAAATTGAAATAATGAAATTAAAGAATGTTGTAATAGCAGTAATCTTAGTTTACTAATAACTCTTCTCCTAAACCACCATTTCAGTGGTAAATGGAGGATGGACAACATGGAGTGTGTGTAATGGGGGTACACAGACCAGAAGTTGTACTGCACCAGCACCTGAGAATGGTGGTGTGCCATGCACTGGCAAAAGCTCACAAGCTTGCACCATTCAAACTACAACAGAACCAACTACTGATGCCACAACTACTCATGATCAAACGACATCTTTTCCAACCCCACATATTCAGAGTACAACTAGTAAGTTCATTTAATATATCTAGTTCTTCCTGTTTATATTTTATATTGCACTTTTTCAATAGCCCTTTAGGTAGCAACATATAGTAACCGGCGTTTGTAAAACCTGGATCGGATCGGATCATCGGACCGGTTCATCGGACAGGATCATTGGACCGGATCATCAAATCGGATCATCGGATCGGATCATTGGATCGGATCATTGGATCGGATCATTGGACCGGATTATTGAATCGGATCACTGTATCAGATCATCAAGTCCTTTTTAAAAAAGAAACCCAAGAAATAAACATTTCAGAAAATGAAAACTCAAAACATCAATGGCAATCTAAAATAAAAAATTAAAGAATTTTAAAATA
>JAOBRB020013768.1:0-16202 GCA_027575285.2 Zoanthus pulchellus | reverse complement strand
TTCTCTGCACTTACCTCCTTCATCAAAACTCTTGCCACCATTGTTGTTTTGAATTTGAATCAAGTACCCAGTCTCCCTTCCGCATCACGGGATCGGCCAAAAGAAATGTATGCCGTTTCTACGCCCTCCCTCCCTAGATCCCTCCGCCCTGCACGTACGAAACACCTTTTGAGAAATTATATGGACTTGTGTTAAAAGTGGGAAAAATATTTATCCCTCGACAAAAGGAGTAAATTTCTTTGCGGTGCTTTCCACAAGATTTTATAAATGTGTATATTAGAAGTTATTTGATTTGTGGAGACGAAGGGAAAGCAAAGTGCGACCACAGAAGGAGTTGTTGTATCTCCGCTTAAAAGTATTATTGCTTAACACTTTACTTCGGGTGGTTTTCTGCAAGGGAAATGTTTTCAATATTTACACATCTAGAAGAACAAATTTTACAACCGGCGTGAGTTTAGATCAGTTTAAAAAAGCACTTTTGGTCTTGTCGCATCGAGCAAAACGTGACAACTTTGTGTGTGCTTTCATCTTAAAAGCATATATGTGCGGTAGAAATTAAAGATTTTTCACACTTGAAAAATTAGAAAAGTCAATAGTCAAAATGTTGATAATATATAAATTCTCTATCTGTCTTTTTCGGGATTTGTTAGAATGCTTTCTTTTCTTTCGATGACGACGTTTCGGCGTACTTAGTACGTTTTCAACAGCTCTACGTATTAGAAAGAATTAAAAGAAAAATAACAAATATAAATCCTTGGCGGGATTCGAACCCCACATCTTCGGTTTACTAGTTCGACGTGTTAACCACTACACCACAAGGACCAACCACGCTGGCAACGCAGCCGGACAATGTTATATAGATGGTAACTGTAGGGGTTCCCAGGGCGATATTTTTCTATTTTGGTGGTTTCTATGGTTGCAGATCTTCTTGCTTTTTGCTTGTAATACGTGGATGAGTTTCATTGTTTCATTTCATTGATAGTATAGCTTTGCAGCTTTTCGATCAAAAAAATTCATTGTACTCATTTCTACCGTCTACATGTTCCGTAAAATGTCGGATTTAAAAGTGATTTATAAAACATGTTTTTGTCATTGTAAAAGCTAAACTAAAATGTCAAGCAAACAAAATACAACAAATTAAAAACCAAAGTAA
This sequence comes from Zoanthus pulchellus, assembly GCA_027575285.2. Lineage (NCBI taxonomy): Eukaryota > Metazoa > Cnidaria > Anthozoa > Zoantharia > Zoanthidae > Zoanthus > Zoanthus pulchellus. The sequence goes on along the minus strand of JAOBRB020013768.1, from coordinate 15,049 downwards.
AAAATGAGAGTAGAAAATTGCCTTCATTTGTAATTGTATACTAATTGAACAAATTTTTAGTCAATAAGGCCCGAAATAAAAAAAACTGCTTGGTCGCGTCACATTCTCACAAATTTTCAGAGGCGGAAGGGCGTTTTTTTTTTATTTACTTGTCTCTAAGTGCCAAAGGGCTTCACTTAATGCACTCACACAGACACAAATAACCATGCAGCAGTTTGATTGTCCCGTGTCCATCCCAGGCCATTTTCCTTATTCCAGTCAAAGATTGTGTTTTTCAGTTTGACAAGTCCTGGATATTTCTTGCTATTTATTCGTGAAGGGACCATCAACTCTGAACTAGCATTCATAAGAAAACTTGTGACACTGGGTTTAGTGTGTTGTACTTGAGTACTATCGACCATGTTGCTGTTTTTTGAAAGATCTGAAAACACAAATCGAACATAGTTGTTAGGCGAAATGTCCAGGACAGTTGCCGATTCTGAAACGGTAGTTAGATGGTCCTTTGACTTCCAACGGCGAAGGGTTAACACTTTTCCACCTCCAAACTCGTCTTCATCTAAAGGTTGATGAACTTCATCCTGCTCACCAGCAGCTAATGCATTCAAAAGTTTGAGTAAACTGATGTTGTTCTCTACCTTTGCACCATAACAGTCTTTGAGGAGAGTAACGCGTCCCTTCTTTGCTATACAGCAAAATGTAAGCGACATGCCAAAAGAATCACTAGCTGAAATATTTCGACCATACTTTATCGTATTTTTTATTTGATATAAAAATCTTGAACCCAGGGCCACGCGCTGGTATCGATCAGTTTTTAGCGTGTTGATCTTATATAGAACGTCTGTCTTAAAATATTAAACTATTTTGAACTGTAAAACAAAAAAAAATTATATCGAAAAAAATAAAAAAAAATCAGAGGCGGCAAAAATCGACAGGCGGGCGGTGACGCTAACCAAGTTTTTTTTATTTGGCCGTAATGTAAGTTAATTTATCCACAATCACGCACTTCGCACGGAAACTTTTATGTCGATCTGATTTTGTCTTGTTGATTTTGAAAAATATTTTGCAACATTGAACAAATCCAACATTTTTTTAGTTTAAGAAATTGTATTTGTATAAAACATAAGAGTCTACGGTAGACTAAAATTTTATTTAAATTCAGATTCCAAGCAATAATATACGTATCCGCTAAAATATCCTAAGTCGATAAGAAAACGTTAATAATCTGAATAAAGGTCCATTATTTTTAGTAAACTGTGTAACAGGAATAAGAACAACATTAATCACTTTAAATAATAAAGAAAAAAACTTTTCTATATACCTAACAACTCCAATTCCCCCAATATGCGGGCCAAAGATTTTTTCTTCTTCTTCCAAAGATTAAAGAAGCAATAAAACACATAGTACAAGAAATATTTGTAGTTCCATCTTGCCAAAATTCTACGATGAAATGTTCAAACTCTATAAAAGTTGAATCTTTCAAACTCACATACATTTATTGTTATTTGAAAACCCCGGTCCGCAGGCGCGGATTTAGGGGAGGGCCGGACGGGCCGCGGCCCCCCTTTTCGGTGGGATAGCCAACGTTAATTTTTTAAATATTTTTAAATTCTATGAAAGTCTGATGTAACTACGGTCCAGAAAGGTACAACATGTTTAAAATACGTAATAAGTTGAACTTAGAAAAGTGGATGTTTTCCGTTGTTCATCCGGTTTTTGTTTTTGTTTTAAAACGAGGCGAGATCAAGCCTCAAGACACTCTTTAGCGCTGGGAATTCTGTTTGACATGAGAGCTTTGCAAAGGCGGTCTTCTCCAGCTTGCTTGACAAGGCAAAAGAAATGGGCAAAAAAGCTGGTGAAGAAATGTGTGTTCCACACACTTGTGGAAGACAGCCTTGCGGAACAACGTAGTCGGCAAGACTCAGCAGCGTACTTCAAACGCACAGCATTTCTACCGTTCCTTAATAACCTAACCCTTCGCTTTGTAAAGAGCCAATTCCAAGTACCAAGGAAAAGGAACGACTAAATGCTGTCTTGCTCCTGTTTATTCATAAGGATATTCCGCTGGATTATGACCAGGTCATTGATGAGTTTGCCAAGCGCTACCCCAGGAAGATGACCTTCGTCAATCCCTTGTGTTGAGCTATATCTCTACGTACACAGTGAAGGATAACTGGGACTCAAGAATAACTTTACATTTACAGACTCTGACCGCAATTTCATTTTAGAACCAGATAATATGTTACATTTCGACCGAACCGAATAATATACTGCTTGAAAGTGATTTTTAAATATTATGATTATGAATATTAGTACATATTTCTTGATGAAACATAACAAGCAAATCGCTGTATATAGATATCTTAGTTCTTTATTTTTGTTGATAGAATAGAACGGTCAAATCACTGTATATAGTTTCCCGAGATGTTCTATTGTTCATGTATAAGCAGTCACGAGTGGCGCAGTTCGATAAATTTGATATCATTGATGAAGCAGTGGAGGAAAACGGTTGGAGGGGTTGGGTGGTTGACTAGGCTCAAATTTTCCGGCGGCCCCTTCTAAAATTCCTGGATCCGCCCCTGGTCCGTGTCGTGGTTTAATAGTTTATTTTCCCAGTTTGCCTTAATTAAGATTCCTTTTCTTTAGATTTGCTTTTAACTCAGATAACATTTAGAGTTTACTTGTTCATTCTGAAAAAATATTCAATTGATCAAGAAACTTGGTTGTCCAAATTGTCCACAACTTTGTGAGAACTCACGGCACGCCATCACAATGTTGAATGATTTTCTTTTGATGGGTTGTGACAGCTGCTTTCGAGAAACTGACCAATGGGAATTTTCCGTTGCTTGAGGAACGGAAAATTGCTGAACGGATTTGAAGTAATGAAAGGCGACAGTCTCTTTCTTCAGCCACTCGCCCCTATTCCTTTTCGTTCCCGTTTGCACGTCCATTTCCTCTTCCCAGTTTCCCATATGATGAACGCGGTTGGAGTTTCGATCTCCCGGCGAAGGAAGAGACTGTTTTGCAGTCTAGCCTAGTTGGTAAGGCGCCAGTCTAACGTGCTGGAGGCTCGGGTTCGATTCCGGTCGGACCACCACTCATAATTGAGGAGAAAGTGCTGCTTTTGCTCCAACATCTGCAAATGGTTAGACTTTCACGTCTTCTCGGATAAGGACGTTAAACCGTAGGCCCTCGGGGATTATATCTGTGTTTATGTGGGTGTGTTGTAACTGTGAAAGGTCTCCGTCCACCCTAGAGTGGTAAAGATGGTGTCCTCAATTAGTATGCCTTTGGCCAGCTAGAAAGATTTGTCACCTAAATAATGTCTTATTATTATTATTATTATTATTGTTATTATTGTTATCATTATTATTGTTACTATTATTGTTATTATTTTTCGTATTGTTATTATTATTATTATTTTCATTATTATTATTATTATTATTATTGTTATTATATATATAGACTGATACTCCCTCTTTGCTCAAACGAAACTGATAATCAATATTCTCCTCACTAGACACTAATCTGTAAAATATATTAATTTGTTTAAAAAAATTCTACATTTGTCTTAATTGAAATTTAAAAGCGATCTGTTATACTCAGCTGTGTAAATGTGAAAAAGATTCTAAAATTAAAACAATTAAATCTGCTAAACCTTTTTAAAATAACTTTAATTAAAGAATTTCACGTCTGCATTTTTTTTATAGAAACAAACGGCCCAAACAAACTCATTAATTATGGTGTACAAATCTGTGCAGGTTTGTTCTTTAATAAAAATAACTCATGAACTCGAAGAGTTTGTTTGTTTTGGAAGCTGTTTCTCAACTTTTTACTGTCATGGCTGTAGGGGATTTTCAGTTAAAAATATTCCAATTGTGTAAACCCGCAATTTCCACCAATATATTTATTGTAGTCGGCGTCAAAAAGAGCAATCATAAGTCAAGGCTTACAATCCTACACAAATACTTTATGCCTTTTGTGTTGCTTTTGATGCACTACTTTATGTTATTTTAAATATCATATCTTTAATGGATTGAAAGAAAAGCATTTTGTTATGGTGCAGACATGCAGAGTTATCGAATAAGCAGTTATGATAATTACATTTTGAAACTAGTGTTTTGACTGGTTGAGATCCGTTACATTGTTACGCGCAAATTGCATTATAATTTCATAAGTAATTAGAAAAAGGAAGTGTTAGTTTCACGAGTTTTGCCTTAAAATAAGAAAAGGATTGCAAACACACAACGCAAAAACAAACATACTTTATACAGTGCTATAGTAAATTAGATTACAAGTATATTTACATTAGGAACAAAAGTTTCTTTAGAAGGCTGTTTTCAGTATCAAAAATTTTGAATGATGCTCTGTTGACCGTTCTGCCAGGCGATTTTCGAACGACGGAAGAAAGCGAAGAAGTGAAGTTAAGCTTTCCAGAAAGGTAAGAGTTTTATCGTCTGTTTTCTGAACGCAAACTGTATTCATGAAGGAATTTCACTTGAGGTACTCGTTTAGATATTTTAGAACAAGTATTGAAATGTATGTAAAAAGTTATCAAAACTCGTAGTTATAACTCATCATGGTCTGAATGTAGTTTTAAAGACCTGAAATTTCCAGTTTTCGGCCTTTGTGCCTTTGTACAAGTAGATTTCAAACGAGTTAACCTCTTATTACGTTATTTCTTTCTGCCCTTAAGAAAGTCTTGCTCGTGAAAGGTCTGCGAGTTATTACCGTGGTCATAATTTTTTTACCTTGAATTAAAAAATTTTGTGCTATTCGATTAAGACATCGATAAAAAAAAATCGAGTTTTGTCCCGTGAGGTAAATTAAATTGGAAAACGTCAAAATACTCACAATTTGCATACTAATAGGAATATATGTTTTCTGTTAAGAAATAGAACAGGTCTTTTTTTAAATCAAATGAAAAGTTAATACTGTTGAACAGTATCCGATTAGCAACATTACGAAATCAGTAAAGGTTATAGACGATGGCACGAACAAGTGAAGTTATAATCAATTTATTTTCAAGTGGAAAAATATATTTCACGAGTGAGCTCAGCCATGTATCCTGGATGAGTTTCTTATGAAATCTACGAGAGGCGTATTTTACGGTAAAACACTCATATCTATGTAATACAACTACGTACTTCACCGTAAAGGAGAAATATAGTGCCATATCGGGCTTGTATAAGACTTAAAGCTAATGCGAAAAAAAGCAAAGAGATAATGCTTTTTTTTCATACAAAAAAATAAGTACGTAAAGACTTTATGTTCGAGAAACTGCAACAAGAAATCAATTTGACTATAAAGAATACTCGATTGGCCTTGTTGATAACACAAGCTTGCAGAACCCACGCGTTCTTACGTACGTGAATCGTTGTGTCGGGCTTAGATTTGAAAACGTGTGACCAACTTCTTTGCAACACGAATTAAGCACACGTTGGCCGCTCGTTGCGATTTCACATGTAATTGGTCGGAATTCGCCTGACCAACTCTCCTCGGCATCACGCCGGTATTACTTATGGATTACATTTAATGACTCATTCTTGTGCAATATTTCGTTGTCCTTTTTACGCTACACGCCACGTTACAAGAACAATGAGGCTCTGATTGGCCAAAATTTATAACAATTTAAGAAAATTGAAATGTTTTTAGCTGAAATTTAACTGAGCCGGCTTGTAATTTACATTCACAAGGTACACAGTAAAAACACAGAAGCATTATATCACATTTAGCATATCTACTATTATCCGAAACTGTGCAAAAGAAAGCTCAAAGAACTGGCTGAGTTCCCACCACGCGTCTGTGGAAGCTTATTTGGGTTAGGAAAAGCATACCTCATGGCAATGCGTGATTATTCCTATATCAAGTCAGTCAGTGAACGCATGCGTGTTGCTTCTTTGAAAAAGAGAAAGAGAACCTCGAAACATTTAGATTGTCTTCATTATACAGCACTTCAGTTCTGGAGTATCCCCGGCCGCTGTTTGCGGCACGCGGTTTTCCTGGATAGGTGAGGACACTTTAAAAAGTTCGGTTAATTTCATTCCTAAACTCATTGCCCCGATATAAAGTTCGTGTTAAACGAAGTACACATTATGCAAAAAACCACTGTCAATCTTTGCTTGTCTTCTGGTTGCGTTAACGCTTTCCGACGCAATTTTCGTACAACTGAATGGTGGTGGTCGGGCGGTAATGGGATTAAAATATTCTTATCAAGATCAGGATAATAATAATTACCTTCAAATCCTCAACTGCTGCAGCTTCTCAATTTAGAGAAAGAATTTGTTTGTATTCTTAAGGTATTGGTAATGATTTGTTTTGTTTTTTTATTTGTAAATATTGATAACGTATATTTAAGACTGACTTGATTCTGTTTAGATAATTCAGCTATATTATCAATCTTGAGCACTGCGAGCGATGGTTAATTGAGATTCGGATAATTGAGGAAGAATTGAGGAAGAATTGAAAAGCATAAACAAAAAAATATAAACTAAAAAAAACATAAAGAAAACTAAATTTTCAAACACATACGGAGACAAAGAACGCAGAAAGTATCTGAGCTCCAGACGGGAATCGAACCAATGACCTTCCATATTCTAGTCGGACGCTCTACCATTGAGATACGGGAACTCATATGGCGAGCAAGGCCACAATATTAGGTTATGATACACGGATTGTATCATATATGTAAAACTAAATTTATCATGATAATGAAGCAGCAAGGCCTTGTGGCGTTTTGAGTGTTTATGGAGTATTTTTATATTTTAAGATGAATAAGCGTTTTCTTTTAGGGCTCGATTTTTGCTGAATGAAGACAATCCAAATTGCAAAACCAAACTTTTAGTGGGTGCTACCATCAATTTTCCCGCCAAAGTTTCCCGCTCTCAATTTTGACAGCGCGATAGCAAAGATCACCGGTAGATTATTTGAAAGCATTCACGTGAACTTCATTTAGCCAATGATTGAGCTCGCATTCGAACAGCAACGCTGACATGTAGTGTTACGGTCCTTTCGCACAAGAGTCTTTTCGCACAGGTTTTTGGCACAAAACATGAGTCCATTCATACAAATCTGAGTTTTTTAGCACATTCTTTAAATCTTGACAAGGCCGCTATTTTGTTTTCGAGAACTGAATTGTCACCACAAATTTGAATTTGTAATAAACTAAAATTCGGGGAATTGTCCGCAAGCGTTTCCTTCATTCCTTTCCCCCGCTCTCTCAATTTTTTGCTCTCGCCCCAATTTTTGTGCGGTTAAAAAAGAAAATCTGGGTTAAAAACCAACGGAAACGCTTGCTACACTGACTATTTAGACAGTGACAATTTCGCCTTTTTTCAAAACAACAATGAAGGCATTCTCGACTGCTCTTTGTCCATCAGCTGATTGTACCAAGCAATCATTGCAGCAATACAACCGATTGCTTTTAAAATCAAAAGTGCAGGCAGACATATTTGGGCTGGGCTACATGAGCTCACTGTTACACTCAGAGTCGATCCTGGGGGTTAGGAAGAAGGGAAAAGGGAATTAGGAGGGCGAAGAGGGAAGATTTTAAATTGAAAATTGGCGATGATGATGATGATGATGCAAATGATGATGATGATGATGATGATGATGATGATGATGATGCAAATGATGATGATGCAAATGATGATGATGATGATGCAAATGATGATGATGATGATGATGATGATGATGCAAATGATGATGATGATGATGATGATGTAAATGATGATGATGATGATGATGCAAATGATGATGATGATGATGATGATGTAAATGAAGAAGATGATGATGAGGTGGAGGAGGAGGTGGTGGAGGAGGAGGAGGAAGATGAGAAAGGGAAACGAGAAGGAATAGAAACTGGATAATTTTGATGAAGTAGTAAAAATTTGAGTAAGACTAAAAAGAGGAATAGAAGGAAGAAAAGGATGAGGTGGAGAAAAAAGCATGATTAGAAAAAACCATTGTTCTGCCTATCTGTTTCAAGAGATTTATAACACCATAAGTTGTCTGAGCATCATTTGTGCTAATTTTGAGAGCAAAGTTTGATTATTTATTGGGGCTAGAAAATTCATATTCAACATATAGGTGGTCCTTTGAATTATCTAGTCGACATAGGTTCAACTCATTTTGACGAACTCATTCATAGAAAGAAACTCCACAGATTCCCCCATTGTCCTAATTCGGCAGTTGGAAGACCGAAATCTGCCAGATGGCCTCAAAAAGGCCTTTTGGGGGCTGTTACAGCATATGCGTTAAAAATTGATGGAACAAATTATAAAAAAGGTAAAAAATGGGGCCCATAAATTTTTTTGATTTATTGTCAGGCATCGAGAGTAACAAGAGGCTAGCATTTAATCGTACCATAGTAATAACACAATTTAGTAAAACAATCTTTATTTAACGTTAATTGCGACGGAAGGGGTTTTCCATTCTTCCTAGGCAGAGGCTAATGTCTATTTGGTGCATGTGAAAGCTCAATTGAATTTGCAGAGAGAAGAAAAGCGGAGAACCCGGAGAGAAACATTGAGATTGACAAATCCCAGCCCATGTGCATGGGACACGATCACGGTTCTTGGAGGTGGGACTGGGCATTACTGATGCATGACCGTCATACCAACCCTTGACTTCCCAAAACTTGATATTCCATTTTGGTTGATGTTTTCGCTAAATCATCTGTTTAAACTGACAGCTGGAGAATATTTTAATTATTATATTACCCAACAAATTGTAAACACAAAAACAATTTTTCCAAAACTTTTCTGCTTGAAATTTTCTAAAGAATTTTTTTTTAAAATATCGCAATATTTTATCAAAATATAGGAAACAAAGGGAATGTAGATGTGACTAATTTAAGGTAACAATTTTTTCCAATTCTTTTCATTTCCTGGTTATCAAAACCAGATAAGGTAAAGCATTTTAGAATTTCTTTTATTAAATTTGAAACAAAAGGTTGCACTACAATTAATTATGTTGCTGAAAATATCCGGCGAACGAAAAGTCTAACTAAATCTGTCAAAGCATCTCAAAAGTTAAAAGTATAATAAATATAGTTTCAATTAATAAAATAAAATGCCTTTCATTACTGAAACAGCATAATGAGTTGAAGTTTTATTTACCAATTACAAGAGAAACTCCTGAAAGTCTCTCACCTGTCTTTTAATTGTTATAAATAATTTTTGGGACGCGGGAAAAAACATAGAAAAGGCATTTTTCAATTCTATAGCATTCGGCTTTTGTTATTATACAAATTATATAGTCATCAATTGCATTAATCAAGAGGTAATTTGTGGATGTTTTTATTATCCACCGACCTCAATAGGCCTTCTCTTTGTATCCAAGAAAGAAATAAAAATACTAAGAAAATGTAATTTTGTAGTAAATACGAGATGATTTCAAGCACTGACTCGTCTTCACAAAAAACATGGCACTTTTGTTTTAAGAAACCACCGACAAACCTTGAAATGACGGAAGGATGAAGAATTAGATCTACTGAGTACTCAAGGCAGGTCAGAAACCTAGTTTCCGCTTCAAGTTTAACTATTTTAATTCAAATTTATTATTACAGAGTTTATGGGACGTTAATAACTTACATTATTATTTCATAGCTCGGTACACACTATTTTTATAAAAACTGATCCAGTTTATAAGAATTGCGATTCTTAGATTTTAGAGATATTAAGAAAAGCTTTTAAGATTTTTGTTATGACCCGGACAAAAGATTTCCCTTTTTTAATCTTTGTTTTTTTTGAAAACCTTAAATCTAAAAAGTAACTAAAAATACAAAACTATTTCTCTTTTGTTCTTGCGCCGTTCTTGTAAGACTTTACTTTTGCCCCTTAATGCAAATACTAAATTATGAAGTTTGAAAACATACCATTGACATGCATCTATATAACACCTATATATTGTGAAACAACTTTTAAGATTCATAAGTTTATCATATACTTTTTTTGGTGAATCTGTTTTTATACCTGATTAGCAGCCAAACAATATAATTTGTCAAATTTTTAAAAACTAACATTCTATAAAGATATACAATTCAACTCTCCGATAGAAGCCGCATCATTCCTTGATTCAACTAGTTTCATAATAAAATTGTTTTGCTTCTGTATTTTCATACTTATCTAATCATATTTTATTTAACACAACCTCAGAAAGTTAATTGCTACCTCAAAAAGAACTCCTTTGTTATTCATCTTACGTTTTCATGTTTTCACGACCAACAGCAGCGGCCGAGTGTTAGTCGCCTACAGGCAAGATTTGTCGCTGTGAAACAACTAAATGATGAATTACACACGGAAATAAAAAAACAGGCAATTTGCACATCAAAAGCTGAAAAATGAATATCAATTTATAATTGCGAAAAAGCTTTGTAGTAAGTGTTAAATTTGTCTTGTCTTAACTGAGGGTTGAATTTGGCTACACGCTCCAATGCTATATTTATAAGAATCAGTTAATTTTGCTAAAGTTCATTATCAGTTAAATTTTTGGCTGTTGCAACCTTAATTTGTTCTTAACTTGTTCTTATTTCTGTGAGCAGCATAAAATGAAGAAAAACCTGGAAGAAAAGACAAGACATTCATTCAAAAACAGTGCTGATCGTCTGAGTAACTTTTAGTATTACATGAATGTGCGTATATATCTCTTGAGACAATAGTAGATATACTAATTGACAAAATTGTGAAACGGTGCTTCTGTGAACGGTATATTTTCAGCAATAAAAAGTTTCAACAGAAATATTTTCACTTTTTTTCAGCCTCAGTTCGAGTTTTTTCTTAGATTGATCTTAATTTTCAACCAATCTAAACCTCGTTGTCCTTTTACACTTGTTCTTACAAAATATTGTGTATTTCCGAAATACGATATTAGCATTCATTAAGCGAAAAAGGAATTTAAATAAAGTTGAATTCTTAAACTGAACACTTTAGCTTTCTGTTACCCGAAATCTTTACTTTATATATAGAATAATCTCATACGTTATGTTTTTCTGTTACGGACTAAATCTGAACGACAAAACTCAACTAAAACTTATAAAGGTGAGATAAATATGAGTGAATTGCATAGAACTAAACATTTTATAGTATATATAAAATGTTTTAAAATATAAACGTTGAGTTTGTTTAAATAAGAACAGACATTTGTTAGAAACTCTTATTCCGGTCATATTGTATCTTCAGTAATGCTGTCACTGAAAATGAAATCATAGAGTATTACTAATCATTTTAAAACTGGGAAAGCTGCTGGCTTGGATGATATAAACATGGCTGATGTTAAAGACAATCAGTAATTGCAATTTCTTAACCTCTAACCCATCCAATAAATTTGTCAATATCCTCTGGTATTGTACCTGATAACATTAAATTGGCTAAAACCACAACAGTTTACAAAAATGAATCCCTTTCTTGTTTTAATAACAATCGACCAATCTCTATATTGCCTGCTATTTCTAAACTTTACGAAAAGATTATATTTGAAAACCGGGAGAAGACTCCCATATGGAACAGACGGGGATGCTCGTCGTCTCGCTTAGGGGTGTAAATTTTGGATTTTGGTCTCCCTTAGGGTGTTTCGGGCAAACAGCCAATATTTTAGGCCGCCAACGTCTCGCACGGACGTGGTTGGCGCAGTTGATAAGATCTCTGCTTCCCAACTACAAGGTACACTACAGAAACCGGCTCCATGGACAACTATAGGCTCGAAAGGATTTAGCTAGAAGGTTTCGTTTAGGGTTTCGTGAAGAAACACAGAATTACGCGAAGAGAAACAGAAATCATGGCTTATTTGCAAGGTTCACCTTCAGATAAATCAAGAAGAAGAAAGAGATGACTTTTTTGCGCTATCTAAGAAGGATACGTGTATCCTTACACCGGAATTTCTTCAAAGTGTGGAAATGCAGTAAAGAGCATCCGTGAGGGCATCCGCAACTCCTCGGTAAAGAAATGCAAGATCCATAGCTGCTCACTTGGAAGATGGCGGCAGAAGGATGGATACAGTCCCTACATCAGTCAAGTGGAAGACTTAGTGGAAGAGTATCATCCTTAACGTTTTAAATGTGAAAAGACATACAGTAATTAACCAGACAATGTTTTTAAAGGCATACTTTAAATTAATAAGAAAAACTCGGCAAACAGGTCGTCACAGTTAAGAGAAATTGAGACAAAGAATGTATTTTACAATTCTTTAAAGCATTTAGATTGTTTGCTCTTTCCACATTTTCCAGAGTTGTCGTTTAGAAGCGTATACATATGTGTAAATATTATATTTTAGCTTGTCACTATCAGCCTTTAGCCTTCAGCATGTCTAGCGTTTGATGACATTGTGAACAGTTACAGTTCTTTTAACATTAACTAGTTTTGTATTTTACCAAGTGCCAATGAGACAAACCGGCATGAACATGATGAAGAACTTGAGATTTATGACAATGCTTTTAAAAACTACTTTTAGATAAAAGCATTAGGTGATTATGTCTTTATATCGTTAAAACTTATTGCATGTTGTATTTGTGTGTTTTTAAGAGGTCTCTTTTAGGGGTAAAAATTTGCTTAAGCCACGCCCAGATGGTCTCCTTTGGGGGTTAATTTCAAAATTTCCGACGAGCATCCCCGTCTAGCTGTTCCATGTGGGAGTCCTCCCCCCCGGATCTGAAAGACTTGTTATTTTCTTAGAGAAACATAATACATTTTATAAACACCAATATAGCTTCAGACAATATTTCTCTACTAGTAGTCAAGCCATGATTCAACTTGTCCATCAGATCTCAACCTCAATTGATAACAAAGAGACTTGTGCTGCTATATTTCTAGACTTATCAAAGGCTTTTGATATTGTTAATCATTTAATTTTTTTAGATAAGCTAGAACACTTTGGGATAAGAGGCATCTGCCTTAACTGGATCAGAAGTTATCTTGATAATCGTAAACAGTATGTTGAGTTTAATTATGTGTCATCTAACGTGAACATTCCAGACATATTTTAGATGTTCACGGCGATATAATCAGCGCCGTGTAAAATATTTTTATCAAAACTATTTTTATGTGAATTCTATGAAACACTCGAGGTTCCAGCTTTGGCAGTTTTTTGTCCACTCGGACTTGAAATTTGGTAGATTTACAGCTATCTCATGCTCAAAACCGTGTCAGCGTTTTAGGAAAATTTAAAATCTTTTCAAATTATCACAATAAAACTCCGCCGCTTTCGTTTACAAAAATGCTATTTTAAGTAATTGGTTGTAAAATAAAACCAAAGCGCACTTTCAATGGACTTTAATTAGTGCCAAATATGAAAACATAAAATTTAGAAAGATCACCCGGGAGCTTTGCTATTTGACCACGCACTATATATGGAATTGTGGTTAGAAATGATTTGACCGATTGACCAATGAAAAGCCAGTATTTGACAAAATAAGGCATTGTAGTTAGAAATGATCATCAAAATGATGCATTCTGGGCCAAAATTAGAGCTCTTTTCCCTACGGCAGCAGTTACATGAATCACGTATGAAACGTGTGAAACGTGTGAAACGTTGCTTCTGTGTTTTTACTGTGCACATTGTAATGAGAGGGTAAATTACAAAATTTGATAAATTAAAGTTTTAGCTAGAAATATTATCACTTTATTTCACTCTTTCAGTATTGCCTGAGCTTGTTCTTGAATTGTTTTTAATTTTCAGCCAATCAAAGCCTCATTGTTCTTATAAAGTTCGGTTCCTAGAAAAAAATGAGACAAAGCGTCAGTTCTCCCGATAATGAGAGAATTATGTCCCGAAACGTTGTATGTACAAAGTAGTTCCTTTCACCTTTTGATTGAAGCGCACAGATACTATCTTATAGGTTGCTCAATTGCGTAGAAACAAATTAATTCTTAGTAATATAGTATAATTAAATTGAATAGCAATAATTAAAGAAATATTACTAAATATTTTTTAAGGTGACTCATAAAGCTAAAGGTCGCCATGGGTTGTTCGACTTCTTTAATCAAAACACATTCAAAAGCCAAAAGAATAACGATGCCATTAACTACAGCACAGAAATACCTCGTACGAGAAACGTGGGAAACTGTTGACCAACGCAGAAATTTGGTTGGGAAGAAATTGTTTCTAAGGTAAGAGTGTAATTGTTGCAAAAAAAGAAACCATACATGAAAGTTTATCATTTACCTATCAAGTTTTTTTTATCATAATTTGCAATATTCATTAATCTCGAATAAGATTTTTAGTATTTATAAACATGCTATGAAATTAAAAGTTTAGGAGTTCTAGTTTCATTATTTTTTTATAAGTTCTGGGTCAATGAAACATATATAAGGCCATGCAAGGAGTAAAATTGAAAAAACAGCTGTTTTCCTGTTAATTCGATGCATGCGTCTCCCGGTAAAAAGTTTTGATTAATACGTGTTCAAAGATGAATTAAAGATTCTTGTAAACAATCATCAAAATAACTTTCAAAATAAATAAAGAATAACAAATCATGTACCTTCAATCATTATATCATCTCCTCCGATTTCTTCTCTCAGTGAGACTGAAACGAAATCAAGCAAAAATTCTTTGTTTATGAACAAAAATGTTCTTTTCGACAAAGGCAACATTCTCTAGTTTTCAGTCTTTGAAATACTAAGAATAAGTTCAATATGTTAACAAATAATTTCAATTTATAGGTTTAAAAACATTTCATTTTTTGTTCTTTTTTGTGCATAATTTAAATTAACTCGCCTATGTTTGATGTAGAAACCGGCATTTGTTTCTTTTTTTAAATAAATATCTATTGATATTGGCAGCTCTCTGGAACAAAACATTTTACTAGCTCTGCCATACGCTTCGATTAAAGTTCTTTTTTCCAACTTGACGGTCAAAAAGGATTGACTGAAACGCGATGTACACCTCTAAGTTTAATTCTTTACTATATCTGCATGATACTAAATTAAAGTACGAATAGTATTTTAAAAAAGTTACGCTGCTCAAAGAAGTGGATCAAAACTTAGACTAATAGTAGAAACGTACATTTTGAAATATGTTACTAAAATTGGAACGGGGAGCGAGGAGCGAGGAACGGGGA
>JAOBRB020013549.1:4140-16204 GCA_027575285.2 Zoanthus pulchellus | reverse complement strand
TCAGAAGTTCGTCCTATATAATTGTTACTGACTAGATTAGCTCCTATAGTTACTTCAGGTGTCCAACCACTATCCAAGTTTGAGAAGATTGTCCTATATAATTGTTACTGTTTTTTCTTTATCTAGTTGCTTTTCATATGGTTAGCATAAAACAAATGAACAATTGTTGAGATATGAGAGAACAAAAACTGAGAAGGGAGTTCCTAAACACTAGAAGGAAGGGGGGGGGTGGGAGGTGGTTTTCCTGGACGCCTTAAACGTTTCCTGGATATGCTTCAGAGATAGAATTGATGTGTTTTGAAAAACACCAGTCGATAATCTTACTGATTACTTTCCGCTGTCGTCTCTGACATAGCCAGTTATGATATTTCTCCTTTGTTTTATCGACATACACTTAATGGATTTTGTATCTAGGAAATACCACAGTTCGAGAAAAATTGATGAAAAACACCGCGCGTATTTCATTAAAAATGAATTAATACCACAAGTGCGAAGCACGAGTGAATTACCTTACTTTCATCAAATACAAACGGTATTTTTCATTGACTTTTCGAGAACAAAGGTGGTAGATCCTTTTAATATCATATCTAAATACTGGAATTTTTACCATGAAAATCACTTCGCGCTGGATTATAACAAAATTCAAGTCTAGTAGAAAATGCAGACGCGCCGCAAAGAACCCCGGGATAGATCTATGCAATTAATTAATAGCACGCGTGGTATTGATTAATTGCATGAATTAAGAAAAGATTCGATGTTCGCCAGCCAATCAGAATCGAGTATTTTATGTAGGTATGATATTATAAATATTATCATTACACAAGTTGTAATTACTTTAATTAATTCTTTTAGATCAACTTTATAACCAGTTTATGCTAATTTGTCCAGTCACAACTGAAAATGATCAGAGAATAATCGAAACATGTCCTGTTCGCTCAAAAATGTTGTCCTTTTTCTTAAATGTATTGCAGAAAGTAAAGTCAACGACTGGGCCTTCAGCTGCATTAAGAAACGCTTTGTGGCACTCGAGAAATACAAACCAGCAGGTACAATGAGATTTTCTAAATTTTTGTTTACATTACAAAGCCTAAAATGCAGTTAACTATCGCTAAGATGGTCAGTGATTGAACAAGCATTTTAAAAGCGTCCTTCTTCTTAAACTATAGTCTTGCACATTCATTTGCTTACATTAAGACTTACCAGAATTAGGACCGTAATAAACCTCATTGAGTCTCCGGGAATAAATATGGCCGCCGTGTGCTTAATCCAGGCTAACATCTTCATCGTTATGATTACGAAACTAGAAAAAGAAAACATTGAAATCTTTTGCACTTGTAAATATTTTCTTGATTGCATAACTAAATAAAGCAAAGACTCATCTTTATTTGTATCAATATTTTACAATCTTTTTAGATTTATCGTGATTATAGTTTTAATACTAGGAAGAGTACAGGATATATGATAAAACCAGTGACGGTTACCGAGTTATATACCCTTCAAAATACAATTATATATACATTTATAAGCGGGACAAAAAGAGTGTATATCAAATGGGAAATGTGCACAAAATAAGTAGTAAACAACTATTGAGAAAAAAAAAGTACAAAAAAAAGCAAAAAAAAATTAAGAAAAATTAATTAATTAATTACATATCGGCACAAAGTTAACAAACTAATTATTATACTTCTCTCAGGACGGAGATATTGTAAAAGAGGTATTGCCAAAAGGTAGCTGCATAAAAGGTCTTTAGTTTGTTTTTAAACGAGTATCTAGTGAGACTTTAAAATACTCAGCAGAAATATTTTTGAAATCAGATTAGTGTTTTTTGTAAAACCTGGCTAAAATAAAATCACAATGTTTTTTTTTCTCGGTTTAGGAATTTTAATGAAACCCGCCAACGATTCAGCAACACCCCCTGTTAACTAAAAACTTAATCTGGCACCGAAAATAGCGTCTTTTTATATTCCTATGTATAGACATTATATAGTTCATCGAGTTTGTCCGGATCCCCGGTAAAAAAGGACTAATAACGAGTTTTTTGTCCGGATCTCCTGTCAATAAGACTGGGTCCAGGTAAATACAGTAATATTAATGGCACACAACATTGCACTTATTACTTGTTCAATGTTTATCTGGGAGCTGAGCGCTTTAATGCCGAATCTCTTGGAAGACAATGTACGTTCGTAAATTGCCTTTGAGCATGAGGACTTCGCAACTTGTCGACCAAATCGTTGTTCATGGTAATATAAAGTTTCGAACAGCGCTTGCGGAGGGCATCATTCGCGACATAGAAACCTTGCCCATTAAATGATCTACATGCCAGAAACTCAGATGGCATGCCTGATCCCTACGTAGATTTAAAGAATTTTGTAAACACACTCTCCAAAAAAAACTAATTTAACTGCACTCTCGACAGCACTTTATACTCACGATTCGTGATTGCTAGTATATTTATTTATCTTAATAATAATCCTCCATTTAGCTGATATCCTCTAAGAAGCGATCCATTTAAAACTATCAGATGGACATTGTTAATATTCTCAGTTAGAAACATCTAGCTTCATCACTGAAACCAAACTAGCTATATTTCGTGGGCCATAGCCTGTGTAAAAAAAATACATTTCATAAAAGTTACTCGATATTTGCTATGTTGGGATTTTGCTTTTGATTGTTTCGCATTATCTATGTTTGCTACTTGCAATTTCTCACTGCAGGTTACAGTGCTATGGAGCGATTCTCAAGAGGTTGGTTGGAGAGATAAAACAGCGTATAGATGGGAAATTGTTTACAGACCCTCAAAACGATGGATGAGGTAGTCATTATAACCGTTATGGTTACGATTTTAATCCTGTTCCTGGTCATGAATGGCTATTATTATGACCATGGTAGAGCCATTTTGTTGATCTTTATCGCTTTCCTGGTCATATGGAATTTATAATGGTCGCAATGCAGGTGATAAGAGGAACCTTCCGTAATGAGCAGCGCGACGCATGCAACAACGGCAGACAACAATAGGAAATGCAATAATTGCACGTTAGAATGCATGCATCGAGCTGAGCGCTTGCAGGATCGAGTTGTCGCTAACATTACAACGTGAAAAGACCGTTTTTTATTTGTGGAGAGCTGTCGGGATGGGAATTGCACTATCTACATTCCTAATGAAGAAGTGAAAGAGTGCATAATAAATAATAAACAAAGACTTTATTTAGGTGACAAGTCTTTCTAGTCAGGCAAAGGCCTACTAATTGGGGACACCATCTTTAGAACTCTAAGGTGGACGGAGACCTTTCACAGTTACAACACACACACACACACACATAGATATAATCCCGGAGGGCCAACGGTTTAACGTCCTTATCCGAGAAGACGTGAAAGTCTAACCATTTGCAGATGTTAGAGTGTAAAGGCAGCACTTTCTCCTCAATTATTTTAAGACCCTGAGTGTTGGTCCGGCCGGGAATCGAACCCGAGCCTCCCGCACGATAGACCGGCACCTTACCAACTAGGCTAACCAGACAGCGGTGTACATCTTTTTAAATAAAAAAAGGCTAAAATGGTTTGTTTTTGGAACTTATTTATCTGGTAGTGCTTGAGTTTCATTGGTTTTTCATTTATTTCAACATACTAATCTTCTGTTTCCAGAGTTTCTAAGAATGCTTTTTTAATTCTTTCTTAATTGACATCTTAGATAACTTTCTGAAATTGTGAGGTATCTCAAATTAACACAGTGAATCCCAGAAGAATATCGCCACCTAAAATTCCCAAATTATCTCTGAGGTGCAAAACGTAGTTTTTGAAACATCGTGTTTTGCCAAAAGAAGGAAGTATCAATGTTTGAATGCTTTAACTTGATATAATGTTTTTTTTCTTTAATTTAAAACTAGGCTGAAAGTTTTTAAAGGACGTACTAAGATTGCTGACAGTGGAAGAATTCGTGACAGTGAAATACGTGGTGGTAGACTTGGTCTTTACACTTTCTCCCAAGAAAACGTAATTTTTTCAAATCTTTGGTTCAAGTGTATAGGTAAGTCGCTACACTGGGTTTAGCGAATCACGTTAACAATATGAAACATTTTATAGATTTTCTACCGCCTTATTCTAAAACGTCGAAGATATGTTTGCCTAATGGGTTAATGTAGGACTTTCTAAACAATGAGATCCTAGTGCAACAACAGGTTGGCACTCTTATAAAACCAGGTACCCTTTTGAACTGTTTGCTAGAATTCCATAGCAACTAAACAGAAAATTTATATTTTGGGTACATTTGTTGGCTTTGTTCGTTTCATGTTTTTTAAGCCTTTGCTCAAGTTGCTGGTTATAGCTTTAAGCAGAACTTTATAGTGATGAAAATCAACTGTTAACCCCTTGAGATTGGTAAGTACGAACAAGAAGAACTAAAACTATTGAGATGTGTGAAAACCAAAAAAATCGAGGGACTGCAGAAGGTTATGTGAGGTGACTCGGAGTGCCCAAAGCATGAATTAATCGAGGGACTGCAGAAGGTTATTTGAGGTGACTCGGAGTGCCCAAAGCATGAATTAATTGAAGTTTCTTTAGTTTTACGACGATCATTACTGCCTTTGAGACAGAAGACCATAAAAGCAGTTTTAAAGTGTACCTTTTAATTCCAAACAGTTAAGGACATGTTGCATTTTTTGTTTTTCTGCGATGTACGAAACGAAATGATCTTTCTCTTCTTCGGATATGTTTTTAATAATTGATGTGAATATTCTCATAGCAGTTTCATAACCTCTGGCAACATCTTCAAAAGTTAGTATCACGAAATGACTTGCGGGGTGGTGGAAGTAATAAGTGAGTTGAATATTCTTATCTTTCATAGATGAGATGATATTCCAAAACGACTAGGGGACGGAGGGTGGTGGAGGTAATAATTGAGGTGAATGTCCTCATCTTTCATAGATGAGTTGATATCCCAAAACGACTATGGGACGGAGGGTGGTGGAGGTAATAATTGAGGTGAATGTCCTTTATCTTTCATAGATGAGATGATATTCCAAAACGACTAGGGGACGGAGGGTGGTGGAAGTAATAAGTGAGGTGAATGTCCTCATCTTTCATAGATGAGTTGATATCCCAAAACGACTAGGGGACGGAGGGTGGTGGAGGTATTCTTGCTAATATGTGTTTTGTTTGGGCATTCATATTGTCTATTGATAATAATAATGATAATAATATTAAAGATTTTATTTAGGTTCCAAGTCTTTCTAGCTGGCCAAAGGCCTACTAATTGGAGACACCATCTTTACCATTCTAAAGGTGGATGGAGACCTTTCACATTACGTCACACAAACACACACACAAAAACACAGACATAATCCCCGAGGGCCTACGGTTTAACGTCCTTATCTGAGAAGACGTGAAAGTCTAAGTATTTGTGCAACGACAGCACTTTCTCCTCAAGACCCTGAATGTTGGTCAGGCTGGGAATCGGGTATCTTACCAACTAGGCTAACCAGATGGCGGTAAATATATGTATTTATTATACGGCCATGTCTCAAAAGGACTGGAAACAAAAAAATTCAAGAATTTGATTGGCTGAAATCGATCTTGACCGCGGTCTAGATTTTCCCATCTAGACCGGCATTTAGACCGATCTCGTGGTAACTGTTGTTTTTGTTCCTTTGCTTTCTTACTGCGTTCGGTCTGTACTGGCGACCTCAGTCAAGATTCTCCCATACAGACCTCCCTTTCGGTTAATAAGAGCTAAATGTAAATATTGTATACGTAAATATGTATAATAAAATGAATTCCTATTCTGTACAAAGATTGAAAAGCAATTTTACCCTACTAATCAAAAAGCAACTTTTTATCTTTTAGATGAATAAATTAACAGACAGAAAAGTGCTTCTTTGTTGTTTACAAGAGGTTCTTGGCATTCTAGAAGGTCGGATAATGAAGCCGACGCTGGGTTCCTTATAATGGACAAACAGCAGAAGAAAATAAAGTTTTTCAAGACATTTAGACCAGAATCTGTTTTTATTCTATTCATTCATGCAAAAAAAATTATTGTCAATGGACTTTAACATACTTAACAAAACACACAAAAAGATCAAAAGAAAGTCAAAAATTTTCGACATCCAATTTATTCTCTGGATCCTGGAATCTGAATTCTGTACTGGGGGTTCTGGATTCTGCATTCTAGATTTTGGATCCTAAGTTATGGATTGCACACAATGGGTGATGGATTCCACGTTCTAAATTATCGACTGTATACTCAATCTGAAACCTGGGTTTCGGATTTCACGCACTGGATTGTGGAATCTGTCCGAAGGATTATGAATTTGCATTAAATGTTTGAATTCTAAAATCTGAATTGTGGATTTTGCAGTCTGGATTAAGGAATTTGAAGTCCCGATTATGGACTATTGCACTCTGAATTATGGAATATGCTCTTTGCCTATGGATCCTGCACTCGGGATTAAAGACTTCAAACCCTGAACTTTGAATTCCTAAATCTGAACTGTGCACTTTGGAATCTTCACTCTGGATTCTACGTACACTTTAAACCCTGAGCTCTTTATTCTGAGTTTTGAACTGTATCTTTTAAACCCATACGATGGATCATGGATATATAGCGCTTTGGCTTATGGACTGCACACGGAGAAATCCGAAATACATACTTATATCTTAATGATATTTTTCTCAAAAAAATGAAGTGAAAACGAAAACTTGAAATGTTTAAAAGAAGCCGGACCATATTTTAATTCTGGTTCTAGACGTGAGTATTTTCCCTATTGGACTTCTCTTTCTAAATGAAACAGATTTTTAATTGCTGAGAAACATCTTAGATAATACAAGCTATATGTAATCATATAACTGTTTGTTTTTAAGTTTGATGAAAGTAACCCCATCGATAAGATTTTTTACGTTTAAGTTAGATCATATTATCAAAACTTTAGAATATATTTTTGCAATATCTCTATTTCGATAGGCTTGAAATAGCTTTGTAAAATATTACATACTCCAGCTAGGCTATAGAAATCTCTATACTGATAGTAATATTAATGTTATATCCTTCAAAAGGCATAAGTTAATTGCCAAAGGCTGTGGATTCAGTATTTTTAACAGCTATGGTAAGATTTAAGAGTGTTGTAATCAGTGCTGCTTTACAAAAGAATTTGCAACAGTTTGAATTTACTCCTAAATTAAATGTTTTAGTTAAATTTCAACCAGTGTTCTCTATTTTAACATGTATCAGACTCTTCACGCGGTTTACAAGTGGTTTCGATAGTTTGATTGCTATTACCTTGGCTTTGACATTGGCCGGCGTGAAAATGTTTCAATATCTGAAGCGGAAATTTGGCCATTCCATATATCATGCGGTTAATTCATTTTGTCACAGAAATATTGTCTCTCCTTTTCATTGTTATTCAAAAAGGAAGGCAGCGTGACGCAGAGGCCAGCGTTGGGGCTTTGAATGCGGAAGGCCTAGGTTCGATTCCCCGACTCAGACGACTGAATGAATTTGTCATCGATGATCCAAGGCACAAATTTACCACGCTTTGTAAATAGCCAACAGGTTTGCCTCCTACCAGTTGGGATTCTTAATTGGGGAAGAGGGAGGTTTTTTTAAAACATGACACTGAAAAGCCCCTTTAGGGAGTTGTCATTAAGTATGTATTTTTTTAAGAACATGGCAAACATCTTTATTGCAACAATTCACTTTATTGAAGTGAAATGACTTAATAGATGCTTTTCTCAGTGAACCAGTGAATTTTTCCAATGCTTAGTTGTTGACTTGTTCTTAGTTTCTTGACTGTTCAGCCTTAATTTGTTCTTAATTTTGTTCCTCTTTCTGTGAGCGGTTTGAAATAATGAGAAATGAAAATAAAAAGACAAGTCATACTGAAAAACCACTGATCGTTAATATTTTGAAGAGCGAGATCTCTCTCTATTACATGAATGGCGTTTGTAATTTGGAAGTATAGTAGGTATAATACTAAATGTTAAACGTTGATTGTGTGTTTTTACTGTGCACATTGCAAACGTAAAATTACAAAATTTCAAAATTTCAAACATTTTCACTTTTTTTCAGCCTCAGCCAGAGCTTGTTCTTAACTCTTTGCTGACGACGAGAAAGTCAAAACTGAAGAATTTTCGCTTTGTTAAAAAGCCAACTTTGAAAACAATTTTCTCAACTTTGGCTGCATCAAATTAGGTCATGTTTGAGTTCGTTGGAAAGCTCGTTTCAAGAGCTATGTTTTCAGCGTGCCCGATTTTTGATTTAGGTCGTCAATAAAAATTACGGCAGCCGAAAGTGCATCGTTCCTCAGTGATCGAAAATAGCAGGCGCCGTCAGGAAAGGGTTAATTTTTCTTCTTTGAACCATCTCAGGTCAATTGGAGCCTCCTTGTACTTCTTATAAAGTTGTATTTATAATATAAATGTGTGTATTTTGAATATTTGAAACGGTCGAATTATGTTATTTCTGCTCTTTTACAAGGCTAAAACGATTTCAAAGCAAACAAAAAATGAGTTGAAATAGCCGATTGTCTAGTTCTGGTGGTGGTACTTAATAACGTAAATAGTTTAGAAATTATTAACCACTAAGACAATGGATTGAGCTCTGTTGGAGGTCTCCAAACCTGTGAAGATTGCTGTACACATTTAATTAGTACAACCGGTACTTTTAATGACCTAACAAGTAATTACTCTTGACTAATACGATTTTTCTTATAAGTATACAAGTAAAAAGAACTGAAATTAAAAGAGAGAAATTAGTTGTATAACAAAGAGCTCTTGAGAATAAATGGTAGTTGTCTCGATTGGCGATGAGACTAAAGATAAACGTCACCAATTCGAAATTTTTCTCAAATCACTTACTCTACACTTGTCAAAACAGTAACAATTATCAATTATACCTCGCTAAGTCCTCAAACTCCATACAAAGGAGCAGTGGATAGTGAACGATATCTCGATAATGAATAAAGCACACGTCAATAACCTATTAAGATGAAGGCTGAATTACTTGTTCGATACTCGGAGTCCATGAGATCTTGCTTATTAAGTATTACTCAACTACTCAGACAAAATTTCTCTAATTTTAAAGTCAAGAAACGCTAATTAAAAATTCATTCTTTTAGGAAAGAAACTAACGTGATGCTAGTAAAGTCTAGCTAATATTATTGTTATTATGACAGTGAAAAGTATGGATACCATATGGATGCAGCCAGGCTCTATGGCTAACAATAAATAAACTAAAATTATTAAAACTGAAAGACTCATTATTATATTTATCATTACTATTATTATTATTCAGATTATTTACCGCACTTCTACTGAATGAGCGGGGGAGTCTTTTGATATCATTAAAACTAGAAATATCCGCCGACTCCACTTGAACTAGAATCGTGAATATGATTTTTTTTTTCAATCTAATTTGCGCTGGATTTTCTTATGTTTGCTTATTTTGTTTGTTTCCGTTTGCAACTCACAAGTCGGGCTCTTGTAATTATCTTCGCTTAAGTACGTGCGGAAATATATAGTGACGAAATGTTGAGTGACAGCAGATTTAGAGTGATTAAACGATTTTAAAACAAAGAACGTGCATGTGGTTTTTAGTCCTTTGTGGTGTCTGCTCGAATGTGGAATCTGATAACTAACTTCTCTACCTACAAAGCTAATTCCCATTGAAGATCTTCGCAGTGGTAAAGCCAAATGAAAAAAATTTTACGTCTTTTATCAGCCCCCGCACGGCTAAAAAGAGACCGCACCAAGCTCTCTTAACACTTATTCCTACAAAATCTCTTAATTCTTAACCGTCATTAAAGCAAGCCGGTTGATTCATTTACTTTTCAGAAAATTCAAATACCGAAAGGAGATTTTTTATTTGACCAAATGTAAATTTTTAAATATATTTGTTTAGTTTAAAAGTGGATTAGCTAACATAGCTCGTAAAAGAATCAGTACATATAAATTATAATATATTCAAATAGTGCACTTATATCTTGTTAAACTTTATACACCCATCTTGTTGCCCCTAGGCCCTAGAAATAAAGAAACTTTTTGGTTTGGTGACGAAATAACCACGCAGAAAACTTCAGGAGAGCCTGCGTCATCGTCCGATTCCGTTCTCCTCTTAGAAAACTTTATGAATATCGGTTACGAAATTTATCAGGCTCTTGTAGAGCAAATATTAATTTCTTAGTTTAAAGGGAATTCAGTGACCAATCTTAAATCGCTGCAGATTGATTTTATAGTTTTTAGCCTCATGTTCCTTGTTTTAAAATAATTATTCGCTAAGTATAGCTATTGCTAAGTGCCTATGAGCAAGACTAATGCATCAGGTCGACAGAACTGAGCTGTTCAAGCACTGTGAACTGGTGCTCTCGTCTTACTATTTGGAAACAAAGATAAACTAAATTATCTTAAGCTTAGCGTACAATACAATACATTGCCTGGGCTTTATGTATAAAAATATAGGAACATGTAAACTTTAATCGTAACACTTTTTTTTCATACTGAAATGTTTCGTTTTAATTTTAACTGACTTCTTCACCATGCTGTCTTGACGTCAGAAGGTTAGCGCACTGTGATTGGACCATTAGAACAGCAAGGCTTCTACTATAGTAATATCATGTACGTGCGTTCGTTTAAATTTGTGTTAGATTCGTGGAGCACAGAGTCGAGTAATCTTTTTTTTCTCCTTGGAAGAAACTTTTTTTAAATTTTCACTTTATTAAAGAGCGCCAGCTTCCATATTATGTCTTCAATGATCTTTCTCTACTTTGTTGATCGCAAAGAAAATTACAACAAAGCTTAGCAGCCAAACCTGGTCCCGAGGCGTTAAAACCTGATCGATCAACATAGGACATGGAATCAAGTCTGTAATCAACATTTTGCCTGGAATAGCATTGAACGACATTATAGGAAGCGTTTGTCGAACTCACGCAAAAAAACTTACATTGCTCACATATTCTTCCGGATCACTTAAGATTTTCTCTGCTTGTATAAAACTTTTGCAAGGCTCTATAAATATAATGCTGCCGTCTCGCCAGCCTTGCGTCTCCGCACGGTTGTTTCGTTGACAATAAGTTAGAGAGCGTGAGACATCCGCCTCCAACGATACAGGTGTCGATAGTCAGCTCAAGTAAGATAATGAAAGGGAGACTTGGATTTCGAGTTACACGTTTCAAAAGCGGTTGGTTTCCGGTTTCCATGTCTAGATTTCGGACGCGGGCGGTTTCCTTATTTCATGGCCGGGGATTTCGAATTTCAACGATTCAAACGTGGCTGAATTCCGGATTTTATGTCCGTGGATTTCGGATTCAACGATTCAAACGTGGCGGGTTTCCGGATTCCATGTCTGTGGACTGACACGTATTAATGTCTTATATTCTAAAAGTTCCACAGACCAGACAAACAGCACTGCCTTTTTTGCTGCGATATGTTCTATTATTTCAAACCGCTCACAGAAATATTAAAAACAAATATTAAGAACGAGTTGAAGCTATAACAGCCAAAAAAATAAGAAGATTGAGTCAGCTCGGCAAAATGTACTGGTCCTTATAAAAAATTAAAGCTTGTATAATTTATATGTTTGTGGGCAAATACACAAAATTCACTGTTATTTCAACTCAACCTTAAATTTGATGCTTTTGTAAAAAAGATTACAAATTTTTTAGTTGCCGTCAAAAATATACGGTTTGTAGCAAGGCATGTTAAAATTGAATAAAAATGGAATAAAATGTTGACACTGGCTATAAAATTCATAAAATTTAAAATTTTTTTATAAAATTTCAAAACGGACGCCGTTTCGGTTGCAACCTGTAGCCTTCAGTCAGCAAGGATTTGCCTTCAGTTTTCATGCAGTCCAACAATATAAGAATATTGAATGGCCAGACATTAGTTTGCAACAATATATGAAATCATTTAAAAACAAAATGAAAAAAAAATTAATTTAAACTTGTTCGATTTACCATATTTTCTGTAGTCATGAATGAAAAATGTGTTTTGCATTTAAAACAAAAAGTATGGCTGCTATTTGTCAAACAGGTCAACAGAATCGTCTTTTGATCGTTTTTAAATAGGGAACGGTATTGCA
>JAOBRB020013439.1:0-16216 GCA_027575285.2 Zoanthus pulchellus | reverse complement strand
ATCTTCAGACGTAAATTTTGGTTTTACCTCAAGCTAAGTTTAATGCCCCAATTACAGTTTCGTCTACGAATTTCTTCTATATGAAATAGAACCAAACGTTCTTAAATAATTAAGCGCTTCAACATAATTTTTGGGGGGCGGCCGCCGCCACTGTAAATGTCAAAATGAAATACGTTTGCTCTCAGCTACCTAGCTTAGTTTGACCTAATTTCGTTTGCTTTCCCAAGTTTCTGTCGAAAAAGCAATAATATTTGGTGTATATAAAATCAAACCACAAATGTTCTTTGATTTTCGTTTTCTCGTCGCCATCTTGAATTTCATGTTTATACAAATGGGCAGCGGGTACAGAAAGAAAAAGGCAGTGACTTAATGTAACACTTATTTAAGTTTGCGAAACGCACCTGGGCAAAAAATATGGCGGAGAAAAGAAAAAAATCATGCGGTTTTTTTTCGCTGTTTTTTTTCAAAAAGCCACGAGCCAGTACAGGTCCCCGAGGTAAGTGAATGAGAAATTATTTTAATAAATGTTTCCTTTTAATTGTTTGTTAGTAATTTATTCAATTTAGCCACGTCTTTTTCGGACATTTAACTCTTCGGCTCCTGAAACGGCCTCAAACCGGCCGTTACTCAATGTTCTGTAACGTTTTTCCTGAAACGGCCTCAACTGGCCGGCCGTAGACAACTCAAATCTTTGACCCCTCACCTGTGTGATGTGCCGTGTACAAACTTTATTGTAGGGTGGTTGTTGTTTAGGTGTTGAATGAATTGTGTAAGTGTATGTTCCCCATGGGGCCAGATGATAAATATGTCGTCGATGTATCGTTTCCAGATAAGTGGTCGGACGTTGTGGAGTGCATTGTTGAGTAGTTTGTGTTCAAGGTCAGCCATAAAGAGATTTGCGTAGGAGGGAGCTGTACGTGTGCTGTGTTGTATGTTGTTGCGATGTTTTGTTTTAAGGTTGCTTAAGTTGAGAAAAAAGTGGGGCTGCGTGGTTGTGTGTTGTGGGGAAGGGGATGGGGTTAGGGATTGTGTTTTTGAAACCATTTTGGTGGCGAGGTGTGTGTGAGAGTGTGGGATGGGTGTTTGTTTAGAGGCGTGTATTAGAGGGTGTGTGTTGTGTTTTACAACTGTAGTCGATTTTGGTGGGGAGGTGTCACCTCCCCCTATAGTGCATAGTTTGTTTTTATTGTTTTTTTAGATTCAAACAATAAACAGCTAATCAAACCCCACCAACTGCGCATATAGTTTTCCTAACACAAGGGAGAGAATGAGAGTTGAACATTTGACTCGACTTTCGAGTGTAAAATAAACATGGCAATGGCGCGCACGGCTTTTTTTTTTGAAAAGTATGCTGGGGTTTTAGGACAAAATGGCAAAGAAAGCAGATAGTTTTGGATGAAAATGCAAAAAATTTGGTTGAAAGTAGTTTAGTCTGGTTTGAGAATGAGAATTTCCTCAGTTTATAACGGCAAATTGAAGCCAATGAAGGAAGAAACTAATGAAGACGAACAGTATGTCAACAAGAAGTATTTTTAATTATTTGGAGAAGCTTCCTAATGGTCGTACAATGAAGGAAATGAGTCCAAATTCGACAGAAATCTTGTTTCTCTATTCATAGTTCTTATTTATAAATGTTTGAGGTTTTGGAAACCAAGAGAATTATTTTTACGGAGAATAAACAAGCTGACAAGAAGTTTGTACTCGAAGAATTCTTTAATAGTGCTGCAACGGAAACAGAATTTAAGTTGTAAAAAAAGCTCTGCACCGTAATTTGTAAATGTTTTTCACTGGCTTCTTTCATGAAGCGATTTAATAAGTAAAGTTTATAACATATAACTCATTTATTTTTTCTGTTCAGACTCATATAGAGACAATAGTAATAGTCTACATGCACAATGTTGAGTTAAGTACTGTTACAGTTTCAACAACAGGGAGTTAAAGTTAAACTTTTTAGTTAGTTAATTTGTATTGCTTGTTTTATAACATAGAGAGCAAAATTACTCGATGCTGATTGGCTCATAATGCAGGGCTTTTTTCTTTGAGGGCAAAATTACTAGGCGCTGATTGGCTCCTGGTTTGCGACACCGACACCGACAATGTCAATGTCAATGTCAATGCCAACGACAACAACAACAACACCGACAACGACACCAACAACGGCAACGATACCGACACCGACAACGACGATTGGTTTAGAAGAAAGCGCGCGAAGAATTTTGCCCTTTATGTCATAAACATGTAATCGCATTCTTCCTCGTAAAATTAAGGATTAATTTCACTTGTGTTTTCAATTTTTTCCAAATTACCCTCGTCGCTCCGCGACTCATGCAATTTTGTAAAAATTTGAAAACACTCGTGAAATTAATCCTTAATTTTATTCGGCCTCATGCGATTACCTATACTAAAATAAATTCTATCAATTTAAATGAATAATCATAATTGGTAACTGTAAAAGTATTACTTTATTTAATTTTTCATTTTCTGCGGAAAGTGAAATAATTCTCTTATACCTAAATTTAAAAGTAACAATCTAAGCCATACATGTACAGTAGTTATGTGCGTTATACAGTACTCCACTGACACTGGCCATCACTAGTACTGATTTAATTTTTTATAAGCTGTTCTGCCACGGACGTATACAATAAACAAGAGGTGAAGTAACGCGTGTGCCTAAAAGAAAACAAAATCTCAGATATTTTTTTATCTTCTAGGCACACGCGTTACTACACCTCTTGTTTATTAAACTTTTTATTTGTCTCAATTTCAAATTTCCTTGAAAAATATTCATACAGGGGCATGCACCACTCACAGGCATGCGCGGACTTTTTCGACTCGCAGCCTGTCACAGTCATAGCCGGCTACTTTTTTTGGCACAGCCGCCTACTTCAAATAATTTTGAAACCCCTGATTAGCCATTCTGTGGACTCATGGTCCCAGGAACAGGAATCAAGATTCTCCCTAAGTGGACTCCATAACTCTGCTTTCTGGAATTCCGGATTCCTACATCTGGATTTCTGGTTTTAAAGAGTATAGTTTTTAGAATTCCGTATTTTACAAAAATAGAAGTTTTAATTTTAGAGCTTAGAGTAAAATTGCCGGAGCTAGTAAACAAGCAGCCAAAATGTTTTTGTTGGGCGCAAATTAATCCATCACGAAATCGAACTTTACTTAATTTTGTGTTTTGTTTCTTGCTGCAGTTCTCGAACTGATCTTGGCCTTAAGTAATATATTCTTTAGATTGGAGAATCACTTTAATAATTAATATATATAACAATGAAAAAAAGTACAGAAATAAGAAGAAAACTTTAAAATAATATTTCAACAAGTTGTATAAAGTAGAGGGGTACAGGGAGACGGGAGCCCGGGAGAATAGGGCCGGGAAAGGTGCGGAAAGCGAGAGAGGAAAGGACGGGAAGCGAGATTTCTAAGAGGGTGGGAGGTGGGGGAAAATGCGAAGCTCTATGACTAGGAGGAGGAGGAAGCATTACGGGAAAAGGAGGGAAGCGTGAGTGTAGGGTATCGGAACCAGGAAGTTCTGACCCCCTGTCCCCCTTGAAAAAACAAAACTCCAACAAGACACACAGTGGTAAAAGTGGACTTTATTTAACACTTCTTAGAATCGATTGAGATAAGAATTTTTCATACATAATAATAGCCTCCTCGAAGACGTTTTTGTATCAGCCCTCCCAGTTCCCTTCCTGGCTTAGGAATTGTTTGTTATAATGGGAAACCTTAGCCTGTGTACAGCCGCTCTTCGAGAACTGAACTGAAGAGCGGCTGTACACAGGCTAGGGTTACCTATGGTTCAACAGTTATCGTATTTGGTTATGCCTGGTCATCGTTACGGAGCTGGTTCACTTTTGTTTTATTCGGTATGTTTTGAACGTGATCCAAATTGCAAATAGTTTTATATCATGCATTCTCCGCGCGGCCGCGCCATTATTTCAATTTTTTTAAGTGTCCATTGTTATATTTTACACGTGAACGAAGCGTGACACTCGGTTCCAGCTTTCAAAGTCGAATCACCTGATCCAGGTTCTATTGAACGGCGTGATTTGTGTTGTCGGTGTGGCTATTTGAAGGCTGTAAAACTCTTTTCTGCTCTTTCTGTTCCGCCCTCAGATAAGAAAAGTACTTTATAATGGGAGCTCATGTATCTCGTTCAGACTTCGAGTGGTCGTATACAGAAGAACCACATGCGTCGAGAAGGAAAGAAATTTTAGGTGAGTTGGAATAATGTTGTTTTTGATTGTAGAAAACGGAGCAAAAAATAGTGGTAGTGTCTAGTGATCAAGTCGTTAGTCGGCAGCAAAAACTATGTTTACTTCTCTATTATAATATGTTTTGATAGTTTAAGAGATTTTATACATACACAAATCTGTTCGTGGAAATATTGTGCAATTCTTAATAGTTCCACTGTGTACCCGGCGTTATGTTTGCAAATAAACTATTTCGCAATGGCGTTTCTCGCCGTTTGTGCTTACGTTTTATCGAGCTTGGTTTGGCTGTTAATTTTTACAATCTAAATTTATTTTTTCATGAAAATAATTTTTAGTTTCTTGTCAGTTATGTACTATTTGTTTCTTAGTGGTAATTTGTGCTTTTTATATTTTGTTACTTTTTTCGAACGAAGAATTACGTACAACTTAGTACTACAGTAGTCTTGATTTTAAAAAAGGGATTTTAAAATCAAGCATTATTATCGGGAGTGGCTGAATATATTTTCTGTTTTTAAAACTGTAATCTCACGACTCATAATCTGGGGTTGTGGAGCGATTTTTAGAATGGCGAAAAGCAAATTTTTAATTTTAAGGTGAAGTGCAGGCATTTTTATGACATTTTATCATGGGATTACATAACTTTAATGCACTTGTCATCGGCTTCCACGAGGGGGGGAGGGACCCCGGGGAAATGTGGGGACTTTGATTTTTCCATGGTCCAAACAATGAATATTTCTCCACATGTGGAGAAAAATTTGCTTAAAAATCCCCAACAAATGAATATTTCTCCACATGTGGGAAAAAATTTGCTTGAAAATCCCCAACAATTCGGCCCCCTATGATTTTCGTTTTCACAACAAAGTCTTCTTGTAAGTTACTTAGTTTATACCGTTTTATAAACGGGATGTTTTACCTGGCTACAAAAACAGCCTGCAAAAGTTTTCGACCAAACAAAAGAGCTTACAAAATAAAACAAAATTTTAGAATGTCATTTTGAACCCAGACTTGGATTAATTTTTGAGTAGCCACAGATTGGGTCCAACCATTTTTATATCTACATTCCCATATGAGGTAGTTTTCTTTTTGAATACTAAAAGATTTCTTTTCTCAGGGGTTACCAGAAATGTATACGAATAAACCTTAAAAATTTCAGTCCATGGTATCAAACCTTTTCTTGAGAGTTCTTCGTTTCTGTATTTCATTTCTCAAAGTGATTTGACTAACTTGAAAGAAATCTTCAGAGTTAATCTACTACACATCAAATAAATTCAAATACAAATAATAGCTTAGTTGTTGCATTCAGTTCCCCTTTAATAGTACTTAATTATGTTTGTGTGCCAGCCAACTCCATCTAGATTACCTTGATCTATAAGTAAAAGCTGATATCTCTTTTTATTGATCATTTTTATTATTAATATTTGTTACAGCAAAATATCCTCAGATAAAGAAGTTGATGGGATATGATCCCAATTTCAAGTATGCTGTTACCCTTCTTGTGGCAATCCAGTTTATGATGGTGTTCTTTGTGAGTAGCATGTCCTGGCCATTGTTAGTTATTGCCACTTACTGCATTAGTGGGGTCATTAACCATGCCTTGCTACTTGCCATTCATGAAATTGCCCATAATCTCGCTTTTGGACATTCCCGACCATTTCTCAACCGAATGTTTGGATTGTTTGCCAACCTTCCAATTGGTGTTCCGTGTGCAACAACTTTCAAGACTTACCATCTAGAGCATCATCGCTACCAAGGCAATGAAGAAATAGACATGGATTTACCCAGCAAGCTTGAAACAAAATTGTTTTTTAACACAGTGACAAAGTTCTTTTGGGTTTTGTTCCAACCATTTTTTTACTCTCTTCGTCCAGTGTTTCTGCGACCAAAGAATCCTACTGTGCTTGAGATCAGCAATTTCATTCTGATTTTTGGGCTTGATGCAATTATCTATCACTTCTTTGGTGGCAAGGCATTATTCTACATGATAGTGGGTTCGCTGTTAGGAATGGGACTACATCCAGTGGCTGGCCATTTTATCTCTGAGCATTATGTTTTCACCCCAGGAGCTGAGACATACTCCTACTATGGCCCTCTGAATTACGTTACTTTTAATGTGGGATACCATAACGAACATCATGATTTCCCAAGCATCCCTGGTTCTCGCCTTCCTCAAGTTAAGAAGATTGCTCCAGAGTACTATGATAATCTCCCACATCACACGTCTTGGACCAAAGTCATTTACGATTTCATTGTTGACCCAAGCATTGGTCCATATGCAAGAGTTAAGCGCAAGGCAGCACAAAGTAAAGAACCTCTTGACACAAAAAAGCAAGAATAGGTTGATAAGTTCAAGAATGGCATGAAAACTCGTATCTTAAGGAATCATCAGGTACATGCAAACATACAGTACGACACCTGGACGGAATAAGTTTACACACAACTTACATTTCAAGTAATGACAATGTAATCTACTGACTCTACAAGGAAAAGCACTGATGCTCCTTTTTTTGTACATAAGTCATTTCATTTTCATTTATAGACTAAATTATTTGTAGTGTTTTTGTTAGTACTTGATATTCAGTGTTTCATAGTTATTGCACGTACACTTAACCCTTTCAGTCCCAATCAGTTATCAACACTCAACTTCTCCTTACATTACACATAGTACAAAATAAAACATTTTGCAATGAGAAATCGAAAACTGATCAAACAAACCAAACCACACATATACTGTAAGATTAATAGTAAAATTCTCTAAAATTTTCTCAATGAAAAGTATGGAAACAAGTAGGGAGAATCTACAACTGGGACTGAAAGGGTTAACCTAATTTTCTTGCATTTTTTCAATAAGGGTTGCATAAAAATTTGGTAACTCTTAGTACTGTATGCACTCTTCATGGCATTAGTTCAACTACGGTATGATAAGAAAATGGAACACCAACACTGGGTGAAGGTACAGTAAGGTTGCAGTTTCCACACCATTTTTCTTATCTTAAGGCCTACCTACAATACACTTTCAAACAAGTGCTGAAAAGATAATTAAAAGCATCTCTGGACAAGGCCATGGGTCTTGCAAAGGAACAAATATGGGGAATATTATAGCCTTATTCAAGAATTTGAGACCTCAAATAAAATTAATATTGCCACCATAACTTTTTAAGAATGGATAAAGAAACTCTTAATGAGCTTTTTCAAAAGGTTGCCTCCATCATTTCAAAAAAAGACACTCATTTGAGATAATCTATTTCTGCTGAGGAAATGCTTGCTTACCTCTTCAATACCTGGCAATATCACATGATAAAAAGACAGCATTTGACTGGTCAGTATTTTTATTCACCACCAAACAAAAAATGAACATGACGTCCAAACATCCTCAGATACTGTTTGGTTATGATTGCTTTAATTTGTTTGCTGACTGGTCTACACTAGGCAAACTTTTGTTTGCAAACAACAGCAAAAAAGGTGTTTACCGTATTTTGCCATGTATAAGTCGACCTTTTAACACCAAAAATTCACGTCTAAAAATTGCACAAAACTTATACACAGATCAACAGAACTGATGCTATTTTTTTGACACCCCTTAAAACTCTATAAAAACGTTTAAAACCAGCATTTACATGATAAGTACTTGAAGCCAGAAAGAATTCTGTGATCTTTACAGTATGTTGTATACAAACAATCAATTATCCTCATGGTTTACCTTCCAATGTTGTGTCAGTTTTAAAAACATCGTGTTTACATTTTGTTTCATATGAGCCATAATCAATGTTTTAAAAGAAGCACTTTACTGTCATTTTTGAAAGATAGTTTTTTAAAAGTTCTTGGTTCATTGAATTTTATAGAAAAGACCAAAACCAACCAAGTTGTCAGTGGAAATAACTTGACAGAGTATAATGAGGTGATATACTGGTTTGAAGAGGGACTCGGATGCAGTGAATCGAGCGAGATGGAGAGTGGGAGTGGGAGAGATTGCTGGTAGAGAGGGGTAAATCTGGCCACCCTCGTTTACGGGGATAAAACCGGATCAAAACTGGATTGATGATGATAAATACATATGTGAAATATTCATATGAACAAATGTGTATTTAAACTAACGAGAAGTCAACACTGCAGTATCATCACTTTTTAATATCTTGAAGTGAACCAAAAAGAGAAAGAAGTTATATGAATTATGGATTAACATGAACAGTAACTCACAAGCAACGATCTTGGTAATGCTGAATTCATGCGAATATGTGCTGTTTGTCATGTGCTGGCAGTGGGAATTATAAGCCATTGCACTGCCTGTTGACGATCACTAATACTCGTCAAAAATACCCAATTAAAATTGGTTATTTTTGGTATTTTTATCTTGCAAAATATTGAGGTCGACTTATACATGGAAACTCTAAAAATTGCACTTTTTTAACTGCAAAATATGGTAGTGGTGTTTACAGACAAATGTTTACTATTGTAGACAGGCCTTTTGAAGTTACAGTAGTAGTTCAAGCAATCTTAAAAATGTTCAAACATCGGCATAAAATTATATAAATAACACATTAATAGAGCATGTGAGATGCTGAATTCACTTTGAAACTGAAACAATTACTAGAACCATTATTTCAGGGTTTACACG
This sequence comes from Zoanthus pulchellus, assembly GCA_027575285.2. Taxonomy (NCBI): domain Eukaryota; kingdom Metazoa; phylum Cnidaria; class Anthozoa; order Zoantharia; family Zoanthidae; genus Zoanthus; species Zoanthus pulchellus. Next base: position 7,384 of record JAOBRB020013439.1, on the reverse strand, counting down.
GTCATGAAAAATCATGGAATTTGAAAATGCATTTTCCAGGCCTTCAAAAGTCATGGAATTTAATTTATTCTTGGGGTATGGTTTTTGGTGTCCAAATAGAATTTTTATGATTGAGTACTGAGAAAGTTGTCAGATACACGTTACATATTATGCTCTGCATACAATAAAAAATCGAGTTTTTTGCTCTGTTTAATCGCAATACACTGGCTTTCATTTTTTAGAAGATGTCATTCGCATTTAAAGTTGGATTTAAAGTGTGATTTGTCTTTTTTGTTGGAGTGGTATCTTTGAAATCTCAATATTTTTGGGTCATGGAAAGTGGCATTTGGTTAAATAAATATAAAGTTGTGGAAAAGTCATTGAATTTCTTTTCTCATTCGCAGTGTGAACCCTGGATTATATTTGTAAGTCAACCAGAGCAACTTTTTCAATCAGCTATTAAATATGTCTCCCAATTTTCGAAGTTTAAGAGCTTAATAACTGTGAACACATCTGATGAATCATTGAAAATAATTTAACTTAAAATATATATTAACAATATTTTCAAGTCTTCTAAAAAATAATAGTTTCTGTGTTTTTTTAAAGTCTTTGGCCAAGAAATTAAACACTAAGTTATGAAAAGTCTTTCTTTATGTATTGGCTAGAGATGAATTATTTCAAAGATTTAAAATTAAATCTATCTATGAAAATAGCACAAATTATGAAAGATAAGCACTGAAGTTTATATTTGGTTTTTATTGTTAAAATACTGTTAAGACTTTTAATAATTGTAACTTTGTCTGCATTATCTGGTAACTGCAAGTGCTTTGAATAACAGATCAAATTATACCTCCAGGGGATAATTTACAAGCCACTTAACTAGCCAAACCTAGTTTATTTTTGAAATTCAGCTGTATAATAAAACTAATACAGTATCATGTAATAATGATACAGGCTTTGGTCATATCAATAAAAAATAACTTTTTTTTCTTCAGGAAAAAAAGGTTTAATATATAATTATTTGTAATTTTGTTGATTAGACAGATTTCATTTAGTTGAAGATTTTCTTAACAAAATTTAATTTTCTGTAGAATTTTTACCAGTTTTGAGTGTTAATAATCAAAATAATCTCTAAATGTCTTGGATCTGGTGCTTTGCAGTTTTGCATAGTTAAAAATCTTTTTTTATTGTACTTCCACCATCTGTTTCTTCCAGAAAGTGTGCAAATAAATATTAGAATATAAACAAAATTTTGTCTGTTGATTTCTTTGTCTACAACATGTTGGCTGATTGCTTCATAGAACTGATGAAGTTATTGAATTCTATGTTTTCAATACTAAAATTTGTTTGAGAGGAAAAACAAACTTTGGTATCAAAGAAAGAGAAATGTCAGGTTTCTTTTTGCAATGTTGGCATAGTTATTGATCATAATAAAATAATATGACATAAAAATGTTTTTTACTGTTTCTTTTAGTTTAATATGTAAAATGATCAGATTCTACTTTTTCTTCACGGTATGTTATCTTTTTAATAAGATTTTTGTCGTTTGAAAATCCCGTTTTGAGCAAAAAAGATGTCCACTGGAATCACGCGGCCAGGACGTCAAGTTGTGTGCCTGAAACACTATTAACATGGCGACAGAGCAGGTTAGGAAGAAAGCTGGAAGAAGATGTATTGCTAGAGCGCCCATTGGCACCAGAATGGAATGATAAACGAGTAAAATAGACTCATCCAAGGACTTTGTGGTTGCGCGAGGTAAACAACTTGACGTCACAGGATGTCAATTAGAACCCAGTCACTGGGACACTTTTTCAACAAAATTTAGGAATTTTATGGCCTCAAAAAACATGTTTATGAATACTGTTTAGACTTTTTAATACTACAGCGATTTTATACACATATGCAACTACTAAAAACAAAAAGAAAATTTTTTATGTCATACAGTACCGCTCGCGAGGATCGAGGAACAAGACACTCGTGCCTCACGAGATGCGAGGCAAATTAAGAAGTCAAAAAAATGTTGACTCGCATCCATTAAGTTTAGAAAAATAACTAGTAGCGGTAAGCTAGTTTGAGCTGTGTCGGTGTTTCTAAAGAAACAATTTGGTAATAAAAATGTAAGTTCTACACTGTAAAAATGAAATACTGACATTTTGAACGTTAGTACCTTTTACTCCGACGAAGGACTAACGTTCGAAACGTCAGTAAGCATTTCTTTTTTACGGTGTAGAATTTACATTTTTATTACCAAAGAGTTTAGTTTACTTGATGAAATCCCAGTAAATTTTCCCGAGCTGAATACGGGTGTACATGCATGTACATTTAAATTAAATATAATTATATTGAGAACATTTTTAAGAGTGAGGCTAAAATCCCCAAAATATTTGAGAACATTCAGCCTTAGGGAAAAAAATAACCAGATTCATCTTGTAAATGAGGCAATCAAATTATTAACCATTCCAGCTAAAAATAATTGTTTCACATATTAAATTAAAAGTGTCCAACCTAATTTAAAAAAAAATGACCATTTATCTTTTTTGTCTTTGAAAGTTATAATCTAGAAATGGCTGTGGTATTAAATTAACTACTTCTCAAGTTTTAGAAAAATTATTATTGATTTTGGCCTTTTTAAAAATATCTAGCGGGGAAATAGGTAAGTTGGAGCTTCCGAGCATTAGGAGAATTATTACTAAATCATTTGCAGGCTAATAGTAGGTGCCTGTGACTTTAGTTCTGACTTTGATTTGTTTATAAAGATGACAGGTATCTACTGTATATGGTTTCTACAAAAACAACCACAGCTGGGTAAAAACACTGGCAACCATGTAATAACCAAAACGTTTAATCTGGATTAAATTAAGAAAACACTAGTCTAAATTTTTGCCCAAAATATAGTTTTCTTTGGCTTGCACTGCATTTTCATGAAACTGTAACAACAGAACTACATTATGTGGACTTCATTCTTCAGTCTGTTTATTATCTTAAATTTTAAGCTGCTCATATGAATTCAAGTCGTTCAACTGTTTTCAGTAAGTATAAAAGGTAGCCTAATTGATGTAGGAGCTAAGAAGTTGTGTTACTATAGTTAAGGTTGATTTAATTTGCCATGTAACTGAAAGAATAATATGTTAATGTTTTGCTTGACGTATATTTTTTTACCAACATGCTACTATGTTAAGTCTTCAGTTATCTAACTGCTAATAACCTGGGAACTACTACTAGGCAGCATGATCTTGGAGATTTGATTGGCTGGAAACAAAAAAAATATGAAAGTGTTATGCTTGAAATTCTCCTTTTACAGCAATTAACTTAAAATCATATTTTCACTGAAACTAAAAACAAAAACCTGGGCCACGCAAGCACTGCTTGCATTATGATGGGAAGCCGGCCTGATAAGCGGCTTGGGGTTAGGTTTGGGACTTGGAATGTAGGGAGTATGCAATGAATCAAGCGAGATGGAGAGTGGGAGTGGGGTAAACCTGGCCACCCTCGCGATCGTTTACGGGGATAAAACTGGATCAAAACTGGATTGATGATGATGATGAACGGCAGATAATATTACTAAGCACTATGAATATGTACATAAATGTGTCTTTTGCATCATGAAACATATACTTTAATAATAATTTGCTTAAATTTCAATTACATTCAGGATGGCGTGAAATGATAAACAACATGTATTTTCTGTTATACTTCTAAGCTTTACTCAACACTGGTGTTAATATGGAAAAAAATTGAACGACTTAAAACAAGATAAAGGCATAATAAATATTTTGAAAAAGTACTAGAAATGGAAAAATCAATGTGGTTAAGTTACATTTTTTAATAACAAACAGTCAAGTTGGCCCACTATGTCTGACACAGCAAGCATCCCATGCTGTTGTCATTACAGAAAATTGACTTAAGTTTAGTGTATTTTTTCATTTCTAGTATGCATTTTCACACTCATGCACAGTGTGTATTTTCAACTGCTTTGGGCACCATAGGTCATTCAAATATCACAATTACCAGTGTACAAATATTTAACATTCAATTGATATAAGTATTATGCAATGTCTATTTCTCATTGTTTTGTCAGGGCTACAGGCCAACAGGAGATTTCTAAGACCTGTGGCCCACCAAAACGAAGGAAATGTACACACTGCAATTGAGTGTGAAAATACCTTGGACAATCTTTTTTTTATCTACAATTTGAGAGAAAAGGAAGCACCACAGGAGCAGCCACTATCGGCCTTTGGATTATTTATAACTTGAAAAGACGATCTGATCATTTCTTTGTGGTAATCAATGGTAGAGCCCTTGATGTATTCAAGTGATTCTTCATCTGCAACAATTTTTACACCGTCTTTTTCAAACACCCTAGGAATGGATAGATGCAATTAAATATTATATAGATTTTGATTTCCATGGGGGTACTCCCTATATTGGTTTGATAGTGATACTTGTCGTACTTTTTAGGGGTCAAATTTATGGCGTTATATCTCCGCCAAAATTCTCACCAGCAGTACTTCAGCTTTTAAATTCTATATCTTAAGTGCACAATGATTTGCAAGTTTCAAAGTGTATCATAGTTTCACGATGCAATGTTCCAGTTGCTCGTTTTATCTAACGTTTGTACGCGATGTGCCAGCTGCAAAGTTTATGTAACTTCTGTATGTGATGTGGCAATTCAATATTTTTTGCAACGTCCAAATTTCATGCAACAAGTTAACATTTTTTGCAACTTCTGTATTTGATGTGACAAATTTTAAAACATTTTTACAACGTCCGTATTTAACGTAATGATTCAATATTTTATGCAACATTTTCCTATTTGCATTGTCACCTTGATATTTGATAGAACTTTCATATTTCTACTTCCGATATGCTTAAATGAACTAGTTGATGGCATTGTAGTCTACAAGGTGCATAATAAATCAAAATTTCTAGAAAACTCACATAAAGTATTAGGCAGGTGATGGTGGTACTAAGTCGAATTTTGTTGGAAGAGAAGTTCTTAAAAATGTTTTAAAATTGTGAAAAGATAGTCTAAACTGGGAATATAAACCACGCTAGGCCAAGGTGGTCAGGTGGCAGAAGAAATTGGAAATTGTAATTGGAAATTAAAGTCAAAATTTGATATTATATATATTTAAAGAACTGTCTAACAATGCCGGCCATTTAATTTTTTGAGTTGTTTGAAGGAAAATTTCCATGTGTCAAATGAAAATATACTGCAGTACAGAGTGCCTAGCATAATTAACTACAAAATAATTGAATTTCACATGAAACATCAGTTTTTGAATTTTTAGAGAGCTCTTTAAACATATAAAAACATTTGATGTTGAGTTTAATTTGTAAAAGTTTTATTTTTAGAGAAAAATCAAACTGCCGGCAATTTAGTGTTTTGAGTTGTGTGACCGGCTTCCGATCATGTAGACACTGCCTATTATTTAACTCTCTAACCCTTCCATAAAAGTTTAATTGTAAAAAACGACAGAAATGGATGTTAAGATGTCCTCAAAATGTCACAGACTGGAAACTGATGCATTCTTTAATAATAATAACTTACAATATATAATATTTTCTTATTTTTTTAAATGAAAAATGTTCCAATTCATCTAAAGGTTTTTCTGCCCTGGCACTGCCACCTGACCACCTTGGCCTAGCATGGTTTATATTCCCAGTTTAGACTATCTTTTCTCAATTTTGAAACATTTTCACTTCTCTTCCAAAAAAATTCGACTTAGTACCACCACCACCCACCTAATCCTTTATATGAGTTTCCTAAAAACTTTAATTTATTATGCACCTTGTAAACTACATTGCCACCAACTAGTCCATTCAAGCGTATTGGAGACCTGTCGAAATATGAAAGTTCTATCAAACATCAAGATGACAAGTGCTGGGAATAGGGGAATGTTGCATAAAATGGTAAATTATCATGTCAAATATGAACGTTGCAAAAAATGTTTTAAAATTTGTCACATCAAATACAAAAGTAGCAAAAAATGTTAACTTGTTGCATGAAACTCAAATGCTGCAAAAAGTAGTCAAATTGCCACATCACATAAAGAAGTTGCATAAAATTTGCAACTGGCACATCGAGTACAAATGTTACATAAATTATATAAAATGTGAACCTGGAACATTGCATTAATAAACTATAATACTGCATTTTGAAACTTGCATATCATTGTGTGCTTTTAAAAGATATAAAATTTAATAGCTGAAGTATTACTGGTGAATAAAGAATATTGGCGGAGATATAACACCATACAATCTTGGAAATTTGGTACATTTTTGGGGGTTTTACACATTTTTTTTTTGTTTCATCTAGGGATCATTTTTTGCTATGCTCAAGGTATATTTTAGAGTTAAAAATGTTTACGCTGTGGTATTTTTAGGGCTGTATTATTCACAATTTACGACCAGCATAACTATCCTTTTTACCTTAAACTACCCCCCCCCACCTCCTTCGTGGAATCAACACAAATTTGAAGTATAATTCAAACCTTCCAACTTCCAAAACATTGACGTTACAAAAATTTCCCAATAAATATCTTCACATTTGGGTGCCACACCATAACATCTAGCTAATATATTAAATAAAATGATAAAACTAAAAGGCTATGATGCCACACACAAGGATATATAATTTCACAACACATTGGAAAAAGGCAAGCCTGATTGCTCCAAACTCTTAGCCTAAGAGAAACATTGACTGATGTTAAGAAAATAATAAGAATTTTTCAGGATAGAAAAAATATTTTTGCAGAATCCAATCCCAAAAACTCGCCCTTGCAAAATACATAATGAGTAACTATGCCATTGAAACAAATGTGACGTTCTTCAGCTATCCAGCTGAAACTAAACGTTAGAAAAATCCCCGGAAAAAAATTTACATAAGGCTGGCCACATTTAAAAAAAAATTGGCTAGTGTCCACGCCCACCCACAAAAAATGGCCCGATCAGAATTTTTTATCAGCCCTTTCAATAAATTTAAAAGTAGGAGACCATGAATGGAGAAGTAGCCTACCAGCGCTGATGGCATAATACCAGCATTAACACCTGTCTAGTAGAATTTGGAAGATTCCCCACAAAATAACATTTTGCAAGGCATAAAAGTAGCCAACCATGGTTCAAGATTTTTTCCCAAGTAGCCGACAGCTTTCGTCGGCTGTCAGCGGTTATTAAAAGGAGTCTTTATTATTTTTATTAGCTTTTATCAACCATAAAAACAGCAGAAAATCATGAACTTTCACAACATTCATGTATATACAGTACAGAGATGCCAAGGTCGAAGAAATGTTGGGCATGTGAAATTTTTAGGGGGGAAGGGGTGTTCGGGAGAATGCTCCCTCGGGAAATTTTGAAAATTTAATTCCCAGGAAGGGTGATTTTCTTCATTCTTAATTTTAAGCAG
>JAOBRB020013328.1:0-10438 GCA_027575285.2 Zoanthus pulchellus | reverse complement strand
CCGAGAATTTTAGAACCATAAACAAAAAAAACCAGTGGTTAAAATCAAGGTTCAATTAATTCTTACTCTATGCACCATGAATACCGACGAATGGAACTCAAAATTCATCACTTCCTTACTTTCAGACGAGACAGTTCTCATAGAACAAGCACAGTTGACCTTAATTCAAGCAATTTTTTTCACATAAATTTCAAAAGTTCTTATTATTTTTCTCTTTCCGCTTGGGTGATATTTAATCAGTCAATGATTTGTTCCCAAAAATATTTAGTACCTTTAAAACTTTTCGTCGAATTCTTTCGAACATCATACAAAACCGAGTAATGCTTTGAGTTATACAAAAAATCTTTCAAAATCAACAATCAATACCATAATTGGAGACAGCAGAGTTCGATGCGGTACAATTCAAAGGGTTAAATTTTGAATAGCAAAACTAAACGAAGATTTGTGTTAGCGCTCAAGTATAGCATTCAAAACTCTTCCTAAATCAAAACCCTAATCCAAATTGTTCAAGTGGCTAATTTAGAATAAGACATTGTGGTGTTTTTAAACAACACTTCCATTTGAACAAAGCCTTTAAAGAAAAATACACAACTAAGCCAGCTATTTTGTTGGAAATGTCAATCTGTTGTTCAAAACACTAGTGCTGTCTACCACGATCACATTTTTGACAAAAATTCAGATTTTTGAAAGCAAATTTCAATGTTCCTCGGTTAGAGATTCTGTACATTGAAATGAAATGAAAATATCTTACGTTAGACATCAGCGATAAGAAGTAATTTTTGTAACCGAAATGCTCGTTACGGACAAGTAATAAATATGAAATTTTAGCTTTTCTGATATGTTTAACATTTATGCGCAACGTTTCCAAGCTCGAAGAAGCCCACAGGAATTGTAATTATGAAAACTGTACTGAAATGAGCTATCAAGATTAACGCTGGGTGTTTAGTGGCTTCCCATGGTTTAACTAATCCTTTAAACGCTCAAAATACAATATCAATAAAAATTTTCGTAACAACAAGAAATTATGCGAAATTTAAATAAGGGAAATTAAGAGGTTACTCCGTCAACCTTAACACGGAGATTTTTATTCTCTCTGAAGAACGCAGAAATAAGCATAACGTGTGCGAACTAATTTTTTTCACCATTACTGGCATTAGTCTTATAAACGCATGAGCGATTTAGCTTTGTGTGAACAATTTACGGTAGGGCCCTAAACTTCGCGGAGTAAAAGACGAACCACTGGTCTCAACTAAAGACCGAGTTTAAAAGTTGTTAAGGCATTAAATAAACAACATTTTGAAAAGATTACCACGGCACCAATTGAATCAATGAAGACGATCAGAGTGAGTGAAGGATGGGAGGGTATTGACATAATTTCAGAGGAATGCGCTTACCAGTTGCTGAAACGGAGGTTGTTCTAAATCATTGTGCATAGCAAATTCGTTCAGTGCTTTCCATGGTTGATACCCAGGGACTTCTGACAGCGGCACATCAGGTCTTATACCGCCGGGCGCTGTGCAATAACCGCCAGTTACAGTGCCAGTAATAGCCGATAATGACTGTTGCGGAACTGTTCGTCCAGGCGAAGTTGAACACACACTTTGTAAACTCGTCACAGTCTGAAGATCAACCCAAAACACAGAACAATAAAATAACAGCTTGGAGCAGAAATTATAGTGGTGAAAGCTGTTCTGTTAATTACCTTTTAGAGAAGCTGTAAATCTTTCAGTAAATCACATAGAATACCAAACGAGACACCACGCTGTGCCTATCTAAACAGATAACTGTTTTTCGTTAGGTCAGGGCGGCATTGTGGTGCATTAAAAAAAGCAAAGTTTTAGCTTTCATCTTCACGTGCGGATTCGCTACATTTTCTGAGACTAATGACATAAATATAATAATACAATATAAGAAATAGAGAGGAGCGCGTTCTTGTTTTAAATTTTATGCGAAGCCCTTCCGAACTGGGTTCTTGTTTTTTTATAGTAGATCTCGTAGTGATTCACAGATCAAGCTGGCATTCCAACTAGAATCCTCTCCAAAGTGAAAATAGCATATGAAAAAAATAAACATTTCCCATTAAAAACTGTCGTCTTGAAATCATCCTATGTAAACGAAAAGGGCAAAAAAATTCTTAAACGTTATGTGACAACGAAGTGCGCTTATATTAACACCTCATCTTGTCTCGCTGCCTAAATTATGTTAACAACGGCAATGAAATTTAAAATTGGAAAAATGTATAATTACTTCTGCCTCACGTTTTTTAATGTGTTATATTGCTTAGGTATTTTGTGGTTGCACGGTTATAGGTTTGGGCGACAACAGACCGTCGAATGAAAAAAACCTCAGAACGTGGAAGTCATTTAGTTGTGTAGTGACATACAAAGTATAAACTCACCTGTTGTTCCGGGGTTGCTCTGCCTTGTGAAGACTGTCTCGACCCCGAGTCGTGTTTTCCTATCAACATTGATTTCTTCTTGTCTTTGCAGCGTTTGTTTTGGAACCAAACTCGAATAACACGCGGACTTAAACCGGTCATTTCAACGAGTTGTTCCTTCATCATCGCGTCGGGTCGAGGATTGGCATTGTAGCATGTACGCAAAGTATGAAGTTGTTTCTCATTCAAAACAGTTCGAACTCGCGTCGTTTTTTCAGATTTTCGCTTCGGAGACGAACCTTCTGGTTGACCATTTGTTTGAGCTATGAGATAATATTTGTTTGTTAGGACATCATAAAGAGGTCGAGATCTTCCGATCTTTGTTAAGAAACTTAAATCTGCCCCTTTGGCAAACCTCTAATGATATATTAGCTGTCCAGACCACTTCAATAAAAGCTGAAGTTAGGCTTTTCAAAGTTCCCCAAGACGCATTTTTATAGTATCTTGTACTTCATATTTAAATTCCCTTTTCATATTGGACGCAGGTTTAGCGAAGGGCAAAATTTTTGTAGCACCGGATGTGGTTCGAGACGGAATTGAGATTGCGAACAGAGCACAAATAATGTTCACTCTTTTAACACAATATCGACCATTACGCCTGTCAGTTTGAAAAGAGATTTTGTATTATTCTTTCACGATGCTTAAGCACTAGAGATTGTGTTATGGATACTGCTGTCTGTTGTAGCTAATTGAGCAATACAACGACCAGCAAAAAACGTGTAATACTTTGTGTATAATAAAACAGTGCGTATTTTCAAGGCGCGATGACAATTGAAGCTGCGATTGAGAATCGACATACATTATGACAATTTGTGGCACGTCCTCGAATTTTCTAAAAGAAGGCGACTCTAGGCCCTGTGAGTTCACTAATAGCATTTTAAACTCTAAAGTTTTCAAGCTAGTTTACGTTCATTTGATATGTTCAGTAAATGCAAAGCGCTAATAGCGTTATCATGCCCAATTTGATTAGGTAAGATAGATAACTTGACAAGAACAAGACCTACCGCAGTGCGAAAAAGACAACAACTTCTAGTAACTCACCTCCTAGTCTATTTACCGGCGTTCCTTGACCATTTTTCACATGAGCAGCCTGTGCAGTTGCAGTAGCTTTCTCGACAATCTCATGGTCAGCTTTACAAAATAAGCCGTCCTCCCTTAACGCGTACTCATCGCCTGGAACTAACTGTCTACTACAGGCAACGCATCGAAAGCAGTCAATGTGGTAGATTTGAGTTCGAGCACGCATCACGATATCATTCTTGCTGAAGGATTGCAGGCATTTAGCGCATTTCGTACCAAACAACCTGCACACAAGGTAAATAACAGTTTTTCAGAACAACTTTCGCAAATATACTCCCTAGATCACTTGGTTGATTCGTCAACACACAACCTATTGAAAGTTCATTTTATTTTAGATTCAGAGATTGAGCTCTCCGAGACGGTTTGTTTAGGGAGATAAAACCAGGAAATCGAGCGAACCGCAAAAAGGAATCAAAGACTTGCCTCCTGCCTGGGAAGTACCACGAACTTTCCCGCCCAACTAGGCTACAATAAGAGGGAGGCGGAGTCGAAAAGCTAGAGTGTGAAATATATTTTCTCGAAAAGCTAGTTTCGGAAGCTGGTGTGAATTTCTTTCAAATTAGCTTTTTTTCTTCTCTGCCAAAGTAACTAAGATGAAAACAAGACAAAGCTAAAGTATAACAAAAGGAAATAGAACAATAATTGAGCGAAAGCATTCGGGTAAATCAGTTGTGTATATTTCGGGGTCAGATGAGCTGTCGAAACAATAAGCTACCTTGCCGTCAACTCGGTGTCTCTTAATAATTGAGACGAATAATAAAACATTCGCAAAAGCAATAGCGAATAGACACACTATCGCCGCAACACGACACTCCGTCATCGAGCATGTAAGAGCGTGATTCACGCCGATCTCTTAAGAGGTTGTTTTAATAAACTCTAATTTAGTGCTAAGAGCAAAGTTGGGAAACAAACCTTATATAGTCTCTCTTGCAGTAGGTCTTTCCATCTCGAACAAAGCAAGTACAAGTCTCATCAAGATATGCATTGCAGTCGGCGCACTTTAAGCAATTCGCATGCCACTCCAAGTCTGGGGCCACTCGCAAGATGAATTGATCTTGGATTTGCGAACCACATCCAACACACATGGAAACCCTGCGTTTTTCTGCAACGAGAACAAGACACGGGTTAAGAGCCTACACACAACATCACGATGGCAGTAAAGCGTGACAGGAAACTGTGAAGCTTTAGTCTTTAAATGACAGAGCTCTCGCTCTCGCGATCTGCATTTATTTTATGCGATACTGCAAATTTGTTGAGCAAGTCGTACTTGATGCGTTGTGTTCCCCCATACTCGGGTGCACGGTAATTGTCTCACACTTGCGAGTTATCTTCAAGAAAGGATTACAAACTAAGCGTGTACACCAGCTGACGAAACGAATGCTTCAAAATTCCGATCTCTCTTGGGGACAATTTATCATTGGCCGTTAAAGCTGCAGGCTTATCACGTGACGCCACTTGTCATTATATGTGAGTTTATTGGCCGCAGGGCGCCACAGTAATTTCACAAATTGGCGCCTGTTATAAAACAACCAAATTCGATTGGAGCTTCGTCTTTCACGGTGTCAAAGTCTTTAGTTTTCTAGATTGGAGTCATTGTCTATAGACAGGTGAAAAAACCAGAGCGGTTATCGCCTACCACTGAATATCAATTGAAGAATAGAATAGGCTAGTTTGGTTCTCAATGGTGAGTTAAGCTAACGCTTGCACGCTATGTAAGTAAAATTTACGTGCTAGGTCTCACAATGCACAGATTACTAATATTTTTATTCATTGTTTGAGTGGCGAGAATTTGCCATGCTGTAAGCGAACACTGTGTATTCTCTTTCTTGTGACAATGATACGCTCAATTATGTTGGAGTGCAGTTTCCTTACAGCACGTGGCACGAAAATATATTTGTTGGCGCCGCTACTCTGCAAAACATATTTTTAACTGCTACGCCGAAAACTTACAAAGATTGTCAAAAATTGAATAATATGATTAACAGGAAGGAACAACGTTCAGCCGGCGGGTTTTGCGAGAAGCGTGTAATGTTTATGAGATGTCAATAACCGTGTCAATTTTCACATACCATATCCTATTATATTCCAATTCTGGTGGGTGGCAACTGAACAACACAGAGATTTGAATGAAGACAAAAGCCAGATCGCCAACAAAATTTGCTTCATTGGCTAACACAGGATTGTAATTAACAGAAATTGCTCTAATAGAATAAACAGGTTTTCGCAAAAACTACAGCTCTTAACTCCGCCCCACTTATCAGCAGCGAGTAACGAGATTTAAGGAGTTGTTTGGACGATAATATAGCGGTTATCTTTTCTATTTGGCAAAGCTAGTGGTTTTGATTTCGGGAATGTTAAAAAAATGACCGCGATATTGACATGAATTGGAATGGAAAATATTTACAAGACAGATTTTTCTATTCAATGGCTAAACAAAGTCCGTATTCAAAACATTTATTGGCTGTAACAAAGCGAATAATGAGCTTTGTTTTCTTAGCTGAAGTTAAGAATTTGAAAAGCATTCACTATTGTCAGTCTTATCTGCCCATCGTCTCGGATGACTGCTTGCTTTTGTTATGACGCTAGTAATTTCCGCTATAATTGCCTGTCACCTGTCAATCACTTGATGACCTCATTAACCAAAGCTCGTCCCCAGACCTCCAAGCGGGCTTATTAAAGCGTATTTCCAAAGCTTAAAGAAGTGCTTAGAAGTTGCTGCTCTTAAAATCTTGCCGCAATGAAAATAGAGTTCTAGACATAGTTCTTAACAATCGCATTTTATAGAAATCCAAAAAAAGACATGAAACTATCCCCGTCATACTTTTTCTATGTTTCTTGGGTCAATAAACTCGATAAAATGTCACCATGTCATCGATGTTGGATAAATATTTTACAATGTAACTAAACGTTTGAAGTTTTTGACAGGTTTAGATGTGTTCCTCGATTCTACATGACAACTAAACGTTAAATCGCCCAAGAATCACTCTGTCACTGGCAACAGAAAGGATTACTTATAATCGAATTTCGCTCTAACTGTAAATTTTATGGTAATCGTTTGAGGATCAGCACGAATAACAATTCATCAGTCCTTTGTGCGTACATAAACGAATAAAACCTTACTATGACAAAACAAGAGAGCAATATTTTTTGTTTGCTTGAGTTTGCCGCACAACTTGCGTTTTTTTACTTGCAGTGCACGTAAGTGACACTCGAGAAAACTAAATCTTTCGCAAGCTAAATGCGTATTATGAATTGAAAGCGGATCATAGTTTTAGCGCAAGATTAGAAGGTTGTTTTTATATTGCTGTTAATGTGATCACTTCACGGCAAGACAGAAAAACTAGTTTTCTTTCAAAAAGCAAATGGAATCGTGCTGAGACGTTATGTCTAACGGCCGCAAAAAGACGAAAATTCACTTTGTACATTTGCGACAAACAGAAAAGCGGATTTTGACAACAGACACACGTACACGAGATATATCAGCGGAAACAACAGTAGAACAAAGACAGGTGAATGATTCACAGCGACTTCATGTCACCAGTCAAAACACACAGCCAAGGATAACAAGAAGACAAGGTGAATAGCAATTGAAATCAATCGTTGATTCGGTGATGGACCACAGTCGAATAAAAAAAACACCTTAAATTATGCTATAAGGTTTCCGTGAGACGAGACACAGGCGTAAGATGTGTCTGGTGTTTTTATTCACAAAAGGTGCGCTCAAAATGAAATATTATCATGAAGAGGAGGGAAAGGAACACATTTTTACATTTAACGTAAATTGTTTTGTACATTTGATTTAAAAGTTAATGTCGGTTGCATGCGTGAAAGCATGAAAATCTACCAGGCCCTAAGGCTTGTTTTAAAGCGATGCAAACAATACAAGACACAGATGAAAACTGGTACAATGAATTCATCTGAGAGGGGAAAAAATCATTTTTTTACAGGAAAGATCAATGAAACACATTTGACCAAACTAGCTAATATAAAAAATGTTGAGCAGATCACCTGTTATCTTCCTAGAAGAAGCAATTCTACGACTGCACTCTGACAAAATTAAAGAAACAAAAATCCACAATGGATAAGAACGCTAGATCGCCTCTAGATATTTTTTTGATCAGCAAACCTTATTGAATGGCATTGAAAATTCAAACTTATATTTTAAAGCGCTGAGATTAAAACTTTGTTTCCCTTAGATGGGGACTCAAATAATTTGGTAAACAGGTGCTCCCCTTTCACTTTCAGTACAACTCGGGCAAATCATTATAATTGACATTAATTTAAAATTTTTCAACTTTTCTATACAAAAGCTTTGAAGGTCACAGACCTAAATGAAGTCATGGATTTTCAATTACAAGTTAGATAATGTTTTATTTAGTTTTGTTAAACTTTAAAAAACCTGTTCCTTGGGCGCAAAAAAAGTAGTATTGGACTTATTCCGAAAATAGAACACGGTTCACTTTCAATATTACCAACAGAATCAATTTTTAATGGGCCCCATTGTAGAGTTTTCCTTCATATAAGTATAGCAATGATAAAAGCGGCGAAATTCATTTGCAGATGAATAGCAAAGGTTTGTAATATACAGTACAATACTAATAGTATCCCGCAGCAAAATTTAATACCATCGCTGAAGTATCACACATTTGTCTGAAATTTGTTTCGTGTCAATCATGCATAGAAAATGAAATTGATTTTACATTTTTAGATTGAAGGCCAAAAGATCGCATTTTGCAAATAACAGGCTCAAAACTCGCTATTTCTGAAATTAAAAAAAAAACAATTTGAAGATTTTCTTTCGAAAAAAGCTGTTCGAAAGCTCGCGAAACAAATCAAAATTTGAATCATTCTACAATAAACAACTTTGATTGCAAAAGTACAAATGTGACCTTTTGTCTCATAGAAATGCAAAGCTTTCTTTTTCAAAATCTTGAATATTGAGGAAAGAATTTAGAAAAAATTTAATCAGCTGGAAAGTATTAAAAAAGTAAAAAAAACATTTCGCGATTGATCTTTTATCCAAAACACAGGTGAGGTGCTCTTTCTTTTAGTTCTAAAACTTCCGCAAGCAAAGTGTGGTAAAATTTCAAGATTGAGGTCATTTAAGTAACCCAAATTAACTAACTTCATGCCTCATTCTCAAAACACGCTAAAACTGCCAGATGGTGCGACTATGGTGTTCCATCTTAAAATCTTTGAAAATTTTCTTGAGTCGTTTAAAAAACCTGTCATGACCACGCACAATTTATCTCTCATGTTTACATTTTCACGATAGGAAATGGTTTTTGAGGCGGTGATACTAAATACAAAATAAACAAACAATTTTTGTTCGGATTTTAGATTTTACGATCTACGTTTGCTACCAGATTATGTTTTAAGTATTTAAATCAAAAACAACTCAGAAAGTCTTATGCGAAATCACTGAAAACAACTCGATATTTTCTTGCTACAAATACTTTTTATATTGTGAATTTTCACTAGTTCAATAACGAGGACCATATACTGAACTGTGAACTAAAAAAACAAACAAAATGTATATATACTTATTTCTGACAAGCATGTATTTTTCACTTACAAACAGACTTAGTAATTATTTTTACGAAATTCTTTAGGAAGATCAAACCGCCAAGTTACATTTCTTTGAACTTAAAGACATAATATCGAATCGTGTTTTAAGAAACGGGCTATACCAAAAAAGCCACGTCTAATAAACAATGTTACTTCGCTTCCATAAAGTTTAGCAACTTTATTTTCCTAAAATCCAGTGTTTCTTTCATCGTTTTAAACACAGTTAATAGATTCTGTTCGTTCAAAAATCAAACTAATAATTAAAGATTTGTCTTAACACTCAAGCAAATTATAATTTTAACACAGGTACAATTTTAGGTGAACAGGTGCTACTAACGAATACTGCGAAATATTGTGATAGTTAACAGCAATAAATAAATCAACGAGACATATCTCTCGCCAGAATATATCATAAACTATACATCCCGATTAAGATATTTTCTCACTTATAAGTGGAACAAGCAATTGAGTTACGCATTGCCACTGCAGATTTATGTATATAGAATCAAACTGGTGGAAAAAAGGACGAGAACTAATTTCAGGGAGACTAAACTTCAGTCACAAACTGTAATGAAAATTAAAAACCTAAATTTTTCAATCTGTGAGTAAATTAAGTTTTCATAGTTTTTACAAGGAACTTAAAATCAGTGTAACCTCAGTTTTTTTTCTTTCTAGGAAACTCTTTCTTTTTTAAAATTATTTGTTTTTGTTTTTTTACAAAGACGAACCAGAAACGCGATCTTTGTTCGCCCGACACGACAAAGTTTCCTTCCGAAAACCTCACTTGCTTTTCCTTCTTACTCAAAAGTTGAAGCAAGAAAAAGATTTTTCATTGCTTGTTTATCTTGCTTTCCATTCAATGAAGGCCGTCGTATGTAGTAATATAGAATTCTTGTTCGTTTCTTAGGAAATATGAGAGAAACTGAACAGTGTTCGAGTTCTCGACGAAATTACCTAAGACAAAATTTGTGGCTAAAACGTTTTAAAACATAAAAACGTAATTGACCAATACGTTTACAACCTTGCCTATATTATCAACTGTGTTTTCATGTATTTTCACCTATATTTTCCTACATTTTCACCTATATTTTCGAATATTTTCATCTATTTTTTTCATATATTTTCACCTGTATTTTTATATATTCATCACCTATATTTTAAAATATTTTTACCTATATTTTCGAATATTTCTACATTTTCATATATTTTCACCTATATTTTCAGTACATATTTTCACCTATATTTTCAAATATTTTTACCTATATTTTCACCTATATTTTCATTAAGAAATAAAACATTTTTTCTGTGCCTTCATAGCGCTATGAAAACCGAGGTGCACGTTTGGGAGAATTC
>JAOBRB020013219.1:0-16218 GCA_027575285.2 Zoanthus pulchellus | reverse complement strand
AATCAGGCTTACTTTCGCTGGGCCAGAGGAGGGAGGATGCGTGCATAACATTTCTTAAGCGTAGTTACTCCTCTTCCAACCTGTTTCGCAGCTTAGTGCCGCGTGTTGCACACACAAGACCGTATGCCCTTAGATCTGGAGAATCTGTTTTTCTGCCGGTGTCTTCAAATACTAACAGATTCCGAAAATTTTGCACTATAAAATATTATTTCATACGTGATTTATGATTGGCAAACCTGCGCTTAAAATATTTCGAAGACCCTACATATTGCAAACAGCAGCAATTGCAAGCTATCAAATAAATCACATTTTGTGATGAACAACTTACGCTCTCCTTAATATAATATGTTCGCCCCGTGGCGAAACTTTGAAATTTATCGGTTTCCGTAAGATGCTTGCATAGATCGCATTTTTTTTCAAAACAGCCAGGTGGCAGAACATACTACATCTCAAGATAATCAGGATACACACCCAATCAATCTAACGGATCAAGAACTTACGGATGCACAAGTTAATTTATTAGCTAAGGGCCCTTCTTTTTGCCCGATTCCCAAAGATATAAACTGGTTAAAAGTACAGGGGGACTTAGATGCTTTTGAAAGGAGGGTGAGAATTTCAGCTTTTTTTGCAAATCGTTCAGAATCGAGGGAGAGAAATGTGGACCCTACTACAAAACCTGAAGCTGTTAAAAAGAGTACGTGGGTCCCACCTAAGGCTCCACCAGAGGAAGAATTATTTCTTGCTAACGTAAGGAAAGATGTTTTAGATCCCCATAATGTTAGAAAACCTTTTGATAATTTATCGAAGGAAGAAAGGGAGGCATTGAAACAAATTCGAAATGATGAAAATTGAGTTATTAGAATTCAAGATAAAAGGTCGAGGTTTGTAATTTTGGATAAAAGTGCCTATGTAGCAAAGATAACTAGTCAACTTGACAATGATCTACATTATGCTAAAAGTGATGTGGACCCTACTAGTAATCATTTTGATAAGGTTAAGAAGTGGAGCCAGAAATGGTTACGTGAAAGGCAGGAAGTCGCTGATTGGGTGACGGATACCACCCCAAAGCCAGGGGTTGCTTTTGGGAATATTAAGACCCACAAAGTCGGGAACCCCCTGCGCCTTATTACGTCATGCTGCGGGACAGCCATCGAGCGACTTTCTGCTTTCACGGAATCATTTCTCAAACCTCTTTCCAATAAATTACCATCGTTTCTCAAAGATACTACAGATCTAATCAATAAGATAAATGAGCTTAAACACATGCGAGGTAGCGAAGCATTTCAATAGCGCGCCACATTTACTAGATGAGTTTGAATTTGTTGTTATTGAGCAAATTAGAAATCAGTGGAATCTTGAAAGCGCCCTTCTCAAACGTGAAGCCTATTGGACTTCACAATTGCGTTGTTTCTTTCCTTACGAGCTCAACAAGCGGAAAGAATATAAGTCCAACAAAAGGGTTAAATTTAACAAATAAAAATATGAAAAGCCGTTGTATTTTTAGGAAATCTTTTAATTCCAAATAGTCTCTTGAAAATCTCGAAAATATTGTTAAAATTATGTAATCACATTTGTATTTTTAAACCTTATGTTTTTAAATCGTATATAGAATTTTGTAAGTATATTAATATTCAGTTTGGACACTGGCTTTTAACTGAGGAAGACCGAAATATTTTAAATTAAACCTTTTTTTAAATGGACCTTTAGAAGTTGCCAATCGTCAATATCTACTTGATACTTTAAACTCCTTATCCCGTCGATTGACTACACAATCCACTTGGATCCTTCTAATGATAGGGGTTGTTGGCTTCGTCACATTTCTACAATTATAAAGTATATATATATATATCCATTAAAGTCTCCTGACGAGTGAGCCATCAGGTCTCACGAAACAGGCTTGTCGAGATGAATCTGTAGTTGTTATTTCTTCATCTTTGTTTATACTTATGTTTTGCTCTACGTTATTGTATCGAGCACTCTAAAACGGTATACTCGAACAAGTTACCATATATATATATATATTATTTAATGGTAACTCTAATTTTCGGTCAATAACCAAATTTCCAGCGTTGTGATTGGCTGCATTTAGGTCAATAACCTACCGTACAGACTTTTTTTGAGTTACGGACTTCAAAAGTCAAAACAATGTCCGGTGAATTTCATTATCCACTCGAAATTACAAGTATTGAAGATTTTAACAGCGGTAAAACAGTGCCTTAAACTTTCAGCGAATGGAGAAAATCGTCGACTCGTACTCGGCAAAACAGAAAATTGAGGAAATAAACAAGTTTGTGGACGCCCAAAAGTCAAAAAACACTTTAAACAAAACAAAGAGTGACATAAATACCTGGGAACGGTTCTGTGCAAGCGTTGGCGAGGTCCGCCGATTGAGTGAAATTCTTCCTGCAACTCTGAATGAGCTTCTCGGCCAATTTTTTTGTTAAAATACGGAAGAAAGATGGCGCCGAGTACGAGCCCGCTACATTGACGTCCCTACAGCGCAGTATTGCTAGGAAGTTAAAGGAAGTTAAAGTTAAACAAGCCAAACGCGTGCAAAGAAGTAGCCCTCGATGAAGAAAACAAGCTGTTTGAAACTGGCCAATTCAGTTGTCAAGAACCACTGGCACTTCAGCGCACACTTTGGAGGTTTGTTTCTCTTCACTTCGGTTTCAGAGCAAGAGATGAAAGCAGAAAGCTCTGTTGGGGTGATGTTTCTCTCGAAAACGATCCAGAAACTGGTAATGAAATGCCTGTTTGGAAAGTGGAGCGAGGTGCTAAGACAAGAACGATCAATGTTTTGCGCCTTTTAGCGTGGACAGGTGGCAGTTTAAGTTTGACTATAAGGGACGAATGGCCACGTGCATCTCTATTCAGTTCTCGTTTTCTCTCTCTACATTTACGTTGGTTTTCTCTATTTTTCCTTCTTCGTTTCTTTAGCTGTACATCATCTAGTTCTAATGTTGATTTTTAATATTTTAGAACACGTCGGGATTCTTTTTGCTGAAACTTTCTGTCCTGTTTTTTTCCTCTCCCTATAGATCTTTTGAATTTCGGTCCGTGTTTTCTTTGGCATTATCTTTTTTGTCTACAATTGATAATATTGCAAAAAAATAGAATACTGACATCATTTAAATTCTAGGCGGAACAGCAGAATCACCTACTGTTACAGTAGGTGTTTCCCTATGACCTGGCAATCTCAGAACTTAAAAATGGTTTGGAAGACACTGGCCAGGTTCTATAGCACGAAATATGCCCGAAGACTGCAATAACGTGGAATCATGTACTGATCCAGGAGCTGCCACTCCAGCGCCTAAGAGCCATATTTGTTACTGAATACCGTTTTTTGAAACAATAACAATTAATTATTGTTAAACATCAAAGCCATCCCAGGCTCCAACGCATGGGAACTCCCAGTTTTCGATAAAAGCTGTTAATTCTTTCTTCCATATTTATCATAAAAGGATTGCAAAATACACTCTGTGACTTGAGTGAAAATCGAACATGCGGTTGAAGGAGCAACTCCAAATAGATCACCGACTGTACTGTAGGAACGTCCATGGGCTAGTCTTTACTGTGTAATTCCCAATTGGCAATCTGGTGTTGTTTCCTTGGTTATGTCGTCTGCAATTACGTTTAATATAAACTGAAACGTTGCATGGTTTATGCGTAGCCTTTTCTTAAATTGCTCGTTTGTCCAAATTCAGTATCCATTATCCCACCAAAGGCGACTTCGTTCTTCTTCAGCTTGTTTTGGTCTCCTTTGCTTTAAACAAAGTGAGAAAGCTTCGAAAACTTGAGGAACCAATAAACAGTGTTTATCAGAAAGAAAAAACTTAGTTGCGATTGAACTCTGCGGGCGAAAATGATAGGGAATATTTCGTTTTCTAGAGCCAAGCAAGAAGTTTGTAAATAAAGCTAAATTCATGTCTTTTCGCGGTTTGGTTTACTAGCTACGTATGTAACCACTAAAATCTCGTATCAGGTTCTTTCGGACAATTTTACGATATTTTCCGTCTCTTTTCTGTGTATTCATTCTGCTACAGGTGGCAACTGAAAATTTAAAAGGAAAGGGGGATTTCAGAGCTAGGAATTCTGCTTGCATGGGAATTGTAAATATGGGCAATTTCTGAACGGGTGTTTGATCTATTTTCGTTTCTTATAGACTTTTATGGATAAGTTTTTACGGAGGGGGATCATGAGGAGTGATTTCAAATATTCTGATTGCGAGTATACTACAAATACAATGCCACTTACGGCAGGGATTCTTCCAATTAAACAATTTATGTAACAATAATTAGTTGCATATTTTTGTAAATCAGCTAGTTCTTTTTGTGTATCCCAAAATATAACAAATAACATAAAAGCAGCATGTGCTGGATAAGCTAATTAACAATGAGTAGCTGAAAGAAACGTGAATACTGGTGAATGAAAAGGGCTACAGGCAAAATGGGCTATTGACTCAGTGGCCATGAGGAAGAGAGGAGTAGTAGATCAATTATTATTGTCAAAATCAAGTCTTCAATCTGGTCATTTGCCATTTTATGCCTTCAAATCCCGGCATCACTTTTCCCTACTAGTAATTTATTGCCTACTAGTATCTAGTAAAGTGTTTTCACTAGTTGTAAAGACCATGGGTCAATATATCTCATTTTGCTTCATCTTGAGGGTTATTCACACGTGGCACTTTTGGATTTGAGGTTGAACTACTAAATGTGGTGTAATTCTCAAACAATCAGAGCATGTCATTTCTTATATTCACTTGAGTAACTATATAGGGGTCATCTGGCTGCATTCTTGCATTTACAAGCTGTCGTGCAACTGCCTCATTCTCCAGGTTTGGGACTGACACCAATCTTAAGTCGATTCATTTATTAGAAATCTGCCATCTTGCTTTCAGTCACCCAAGATTCCTGGCGCTTCTTAACATATTATTAAATATAATTTCCTCGTTGTTGTTTGGGCTTGCAATTGCCTTCATGCAGTATGGCATAGATAGATCTCAAATTAGGATAACAGGAAGTTTATCGTAGCCAGGGAGCTCCGTGTACATTATCGGCATCTTTTCCTCCCTGAGCAACCTGTTTACTTTAGAACTTCCAAAAACCCTGCCATCATGCACGCTGCCAGGTCACATTACTTCTACGTCAATAAACATACCCTTCCAGTCGCATACAGCTTGAACATTGATAGTATATTTCTGCTTATAACTAAGATAGTCAAGCGGATTTTCGGTTGGATAATTTCCACATAAGTACTGTTGATACATCCAAATACTTGCGGAAATCCATACTTATTTTCCATTTCGTTGAAAAGGTGAGCCTTATCTCTTGTGTTACTAGGGAGTGTAACATGGCCCTAACACTTGAGTGATAGCCTCGTTTACCTTCCGGAAAATAATTAATACTGTGCTAACGGCTTCCTTCCACAAAAAGTGCAATAGTAAAATCACAGTTTGATAATGTCAGAATTAGAATAGGACACATTTGTCAGTTGCATTTTCAGTTTTCAAAAACATTTGATTGTTTATTTTACTTTGTTTCAATTTAAGGGATTGTATAGATGCAACCTAGATTCATTATTTTAATATTACAAGTTTTTTCTTGTTTATGATTTTGCTAATATATTAAATATAAATGTGTTTTTCCGTTCAAAAAATAGTAGGCATCCAGGAAAGAGTAAACCATTTGTTATTGTTGTTTTGAATGACTATTGGATTAGTTTTTACTACAAATTATCAGCTGGATAAGGATGCATCTGCTGGATATAGCTATCTAACCTTCGTGCAACACCCCCCTAATATCAGATGAATTATAAGCATGTACTAACGGGTCGGGCATTTTGACCACAATATTTTGCCTGAGGGTGGGGGAATTGGAACTTTTTTTTCAAAATGGCAAAATTCTAACCCTTTCCCGACAGCCCCCCTTCTCAGGCATATGATTGATAGGTGCATTAAGAGGGAACTGGAGCAAGGCCTAACGTTCAAAACTAAGAAAATGGCAACAGACATAGATGTTTCTGGCAGTTTTGGGTTAAATCAAGTTAAGACGGTTAATGAGGATAACTTTTTTTGATAAATTCGAATCTCACGTTTTCCTATCAACCAAGGGTCACTGTGTTCTTACAATCCATATGAATTGTATTTACTGTAATTAATCACAACTTCAGGTAATGAAAAGCCGAAAAGGTCTCAACTCATTTGGAGTTGCAAAGAAAATTCTCTTGACATCTTGCCCTTTTGTGACTGTATGCATGATGTGCCGATTAACACACTACTCTTCGGCGTTAGTATTAGCGGGAAAGGAAAAGCTACAAGAAGAGGAGTTAGTGTTGGTCAACTCAGATCTCAGCTGCTTTTTCACTGCACTTCCTCAAAATGCAGATGAGGAGCATCAGCCAAATAAGGCTTTCGACTTAAAATCACTGAATGATCATGACTAAATACTTAAATGTTACTGGAGCCTTCAAATACACCAAGCTCTTGACAAACACCTCTCATCAATAGCTTGAAAAACTCCCTGCGAGGTCCCCTAAGGTCAGCTGCATCCTCCCCACTAAAAATAACACATAAAAGTCAAATGATTCTCTTTAAATGGCCATACTGCATGTTTGTATTATTCTTTTTCTCAAAATTAGAACGTTGCATGTTTCTTGCCTTGCACGCTCTGATTTCCACTTTTTCAGGAGAGTCTCCATATCAATTTTTTCCTTTGACTGCTTTTGAATAGCAATACTTCGTGCAGTTGCTGCCTTGATCAGTTCCTCCTCATCAATATCAAGATCAAAGTCGGCTTCCCAAAAAATTCTTCAGGAATTTCACTCCTTTCACTAACTGAACCTGTTTGTCCAGTAGGCTCTGGCATTAAGGGATCTTGATGGGGTAATGCCTCTTCTTCTTTCGCATCTTTTTGCTTTCCTGTGTTATTCATTATCTCCACATCAGCACCTTCTCTTGAATCATCCTGGCCAACCCTGCTGTATTTTACAGGGACCTCATCTTCTTCATCTAAGTCACAAATATAACGAGGGTCTTCACCAAACACGTTGAAGGAGTAATTGCTCTGGTAATCGGTTTTCGTGCATAAATAAAGGACAATCCTTCGACAGTCCCGGCCCAGTTCCTCCTTATATTTCGATAACAAAAAAAAATTCTCTATTTTGACCACGCATAAACACTGCCTCTTTACCATCTTCATACAACAACATGGCTATTATATACTTTCCACTTTGTTAAGCCCTTTTCTAGGATGTCCTTGTAGGTAGAATCTCTTTGAACTTATAGGGGAAGACGTTTTCCCCACATGACTTTCAAAATCATGCGTTGACGATCATATTTCATCAATCCGACATTTATTACGACATCCTCATCCCTCTGCTTGGACTTGGATTTGCCTTTTCTAAGAAAAGCGATTGCAGATTTTGCTTTTTTGAAATCTCCGAAATTCATGACCCTGCCGAATTTACCTGAATCAGAGGATGACGACGAGGAAGCTCCACTTGAAGTGGTTGTGGTACTGCTGCTTCGAAAGCTGTCTTCTTCATCACAACGTGTCCGTTTTGTCAAAAAAAAGTTTTGTCACTAGTAAAAAAGTTTTGTCATAAAAAAGTAAAGTATTGTCACTATTAGTAAAAAAGTTTTGTCAAAGAAAAAAGTTTTGTCATAAAAAATAAAATTTTGTCACTAGTAAAACAGTTTTGTCACTAGTAAAAATTTTTGTCATGACACCTATAAGCCATCGTACTCTAACCCAAGCGGCTTCTTGCAGTAAGGAGGTTTTTGTGAAGGTTCTCATTTTTTCCTGATCTTGCACCAGGGGGAATTCCTGACAGCAGCCTTTTTCAATTTGATTTTTCAGGCAATCAACTTCGTGCAGACATTCTCGTCCTCTCCATGTTTCATTTCCTTCCATCTCTGCAGAAAGCCCTCCAAATTACTTTTCTGGAGAAGGTGTTGGCTGCTTGTGGTCCCTCTATTTACCGTTGTATTCAAAGAAAACGTTTAAAAAATCTACATTGCGTGCACTTGTTAAGAAGCGCTTTGACCGTCTTGGGATTTTTTGGGTTACTCTTGACACTGCATAGTACAAGTTAAGTTTAACATGAGTAAAATTTCCAAAAATTCCTTTTATTTTGCTCCTAACTTGACAGCAGTTGTCAACACATAGCGCTTAAAGCATAGCACTTTGTTTCTTATGCCTTTGCTTCAATCCCTCCAAAAGATCTTCCACATGAGAGAAAGAGGTTCCATTTTTTAACTACCATGCAACAACTTGGCCCTTTCCGTCCAAAACGCAAAAAAAAGAGTGATATTGTGTTACCAAGTTATAATTGGGAAGATTAATCCCAATATTTGCAGCTACCTGGAAGTTGTTGTCCTCACTGATGTAAAGTGCAGATAGTTCACTCATTCGTTTTAAATATTAGAAGGATACAGCATATTATTATGTCATCGGAGGGGAGGTCAATTGTGGCATGGTTTAATAGGGCTGCTGGTGTAATATCGGAAACACTAGCCTTTAATATAAGTTGTCTCAAAATGTTGTTGTATTGTTCCTTACGCAACCAGTACCTCTTATAGTACTTCTGAGCAACGAATCTTATGATTTCAGAAAAGGCAAGGCCCGTACATGTTAGGGTTAGACACATTATGCCGGCATAATTTTCGGCATCAAATCACCGAGCACATAATTTATTTTATTTTATTTACCACAAAATGTGCGGTTTCCAAGACAGATGATCATCAAGGACTACACCGAGGAAGACCGTTTCATTAACCTGTGCGATTTTCTGGTCATTTATGCATAAATGTCTAGGCTTAAATAACATAAAGTTAGTTTTAATCAGGTTTAAGGAGAGTTTGTTTGCCTTAAATCAAGTGGATAATTTATTAAGTTCGGAATTGCGTGGTGCTGCCAGGTATACAGGATCTTTATGGGACATAAATACATTAGTATGATCAACGAATAAATTAGAATCATCAGCTCACCGAGCGTCGATACGTTAATTAAATCATTAATATAAAGCAAGAAAAATAGGAAGCCTAAGATGGATCCTTGGGCGACATCACAGCAGATAGTTGAGGAGAGGAGCATTGACCATTAAATTAAACGAATTGCAACCTGTTTGAGAGGTAGCTTTTAAGTCCAGATCCAAACCATGTATACCATAGTGTTCGAGTTTGTCAAGCAGAATGTTATGATCTACGCTATCAAAGCCTTAGAAAGATCAAGGAAAACGCCAACGGCATGTTCATTGCAATCAAGAGCAAGGGAGGTTTTTTCAATCAAAGCTAACGAAGTTGAATGATTTTTTCTGATGCCAAATTGATTATCACACAGAATTTTTAGTTTACTTAAATAATCATAAAGACGGTTATAAACAACCTTTTCAAGAAACTTAGAAAAGCTAGAGAGAATCGAGATCAGTCTATAGGTCGTAAAGAGTGATCGATCACCAACTTTAAAGAGTGGTATCACGCGAGCAATTTTCATTTGGTCAGGAACAATGCCATGATAGATAGATAAATTGATTATATGAGCTATGGCTGTATTAATATGAATTGACTGTTTTGTGATGGAAATGGAATTCTATCATGGCCAGCTGCCTTACCTGGTCGAAAAGCATTAGAAATTTCCGATAGCTCATTTGGAGTCACTGGATCAAAAAACACCGATTGACAAAAGTGACCTGAGAGAAAACTGCAGTGAGAGACAGACGAGTGAATTCCTTTGGCTAGATTAGGTCCGATACTAGAAAAATAACTACAGAATTTATTAGCGATGTGTACTGGACTCTTTATTTCAGCTATTTCCTTTTTCAATAATGCCGCTGTCATAAGAGATCTGAAGAACGAGCTACCGAGATACCTGGTGAAGGCAGACGGAATTGCGGCTGATGTTGACCCAATTGGTTGGTGGAAGAATAATGCAGTTAAGTTGCCCTTTTGGTTAGCCGCAGCTAAGCTTGTTCTCCTGCTTCAGCCATCATCAGCCTCATTGGAAAGTCTTTTCCGTTCTAACAACGTTTGGACTTTTACAAGACCTTGCGCTTCAAGATTTTATTGAATGCTTTTTAATGCTTCAGTTTAAACAACAGGTAAACATGGACCAAATTGCAAACATACAATAATTGCTGTAACATGCTTTAGATATCCCGCGTTGTTTGAAAAACTTGTTTGGGTGGTACCGTGGATTAAAAGGCTAAATTTCAGCCAGCATTGCACGACCACAATTTTCCGCATAATAATACGATTTTCTGCGGATCAAATAGAAAGCAACTTTAGAATCGGGGATTTCTTAAAATATCGTAGTGTCGTTACCGATCACTTCGTGTCCCTGGTGGCACACATACACTCGTCTCACAAGGAGAACCGTTCCGTCTTTACCATACTGTTGACAAGGATTATCTTTTTCTGAGTCGCCTCTATTCGACATTTTTGAATATATAGCTTCAGCTTTGGCTATTTGACTGTTGTGCGGGGAGACTAGACCGGCACTGAAGTACTGTAGAAATTGTGTAAGTGGGTCCCATTAAATAACAGCCGGTAATAAATATTTCAATGGAGAAAAGAAATTTTGGGTTTGTTTTTTTTGGGGGAGACGGAGCAATAACCTCCGGACCATGAGGACCTTTGTCGTAAAGTTCAGTCAAATGCACTAAATGTTCAAAATATCTTTAACCAGCTTCATCTTTATGGCTAATTTAAAGTTTCATCGTACGCGTATTTAGTTGCAAGTACCAAATAGATTTAAAATCTTACCTCTAAAGGATCTATATAAACAATCTCTTTAAGCTTTTCACGGACAAAGTTTGTTGTTTTGTACATAAACCGATAAAGGCCTTGACTTAAAAATTCTTCATTACTTTACATAAACAGTGTATCTAGTGTACTGCAACCGATCTGGTGACTTTTGAGAAAACACAACATTTTCACTCGGGGGACGAAAGAAAGACATTTTGTCACACCCCGGTACAGATAAGGTTCACAGTTTGCTAGCGAACCACATTTATTCCCTTAACCGCATTGAGTTTGACATTTTTAATATTAAACAGAAGAAAAATCAGTAACCCGGCAACTTGCTCAACAAAGTAAAATACTTAATAGTCGGCAGTTTGTTTTTTTCTCTATAACTGATAAATGTTTTATAAACTAAAAATTAAATTCAAATTTTTCCTATATCAATAAAGAAACATTGAGTGCTTTTGAAATTACTGTTGCATTGAAAATCGACTCGAAATATTGTCGACGTCCCGTAGCGACAGTGAGAAAATTTATAGACATTAGGTCTTTTACAAATCATCCATTGTCGAAGGATTGATTTCCATTACAGTTTAACTTTAAAAATTTTAATGTTTCCTTTGAGCGAGCTAAAGTACTTAAAACTTCACTAACTACGGTTCAATTTTCATTTTTTAAGGATTTATAAAAAGATAAATTTAACAGAACAAAAGTTGAAACTAGAAGCCATGTATTAAGTCTTGATGTTTTTTTAATGATATTAAGGCTGTAATCCAAATGCCATTTTCCGTAAGTGTCGAGTATTAAAAACATTTGTCAATACAATGAGCTGTTGTAGGATGAGCTGGATGAAATGATACGCCATGAAATAAAGTAGTTGATGTTGTTGTCTTTAAGTTTCCAGATGTGCTTGCTGAGCTCTGTTGAATTTCTGTGTTTATTTTCCACGGAAAATTCGAAGAACAAACTCTCTCTTGCATATATAACTATGATAAATTTAAGACACGGGTTTCATCTGATTCCGCTTTAATCAGACAGAGCTGTTTCGTACAGTGACCTGCACTCGCCAGTGAAAGTGACATGGCAAAGCGAGCAAGTAATTGTATTGAAAGTTATTTTATAAAAAAACAAAGAGTGGACAACATTAACAACAGAGAAACTATCCCGTAAGTACTTGTTTAACATTTTTATGGCAGTGTTATGTGTTTGAAATTAATTACAACTTTATAAAGTGCATAAGCAAGCTCAAAGATTGCTGTTTTGTGACCTCTTGTTGAGGACAAATACAACAGAGTTGGAGAAACGGCCTAAAAATAAACACCGCTACGGATATAATGATGCATGGGTAAAGGATTATCCCTGGCTCGAGACAACCAGTGACCGTTCTGGTGTATTTTGCAAACTTTGTAAACGGTTCAAAGTAAAAAACCGACAAAATGGAAGCACTGTGTGGAGTGAGATACCTTACACTTGCTTACGGAAGGATATGATCGCCCGACATCAAAAGTCCAAGCAACACGTAGAAGCTCTTCAACGTGAACAACACCGTATTAGTGCAGTTATAAATGGCGGTATTGAACAAGCCATTCAGAAAGCAGTATCATTCGAGCGACAGGTATTGTAACTCTTTTAATTAGTACTGACAATATTTTTGTTTGTTTTTTCTCGACATTCAAAAATGCAAACTATTTGTATTTATTATTTATTATTTTAATTTTTTTCTATATACAGGCTGTAATAGCAGCTATGAAATCACTTTATTGGCTTGCTAAGTCTGAAGTTCCGCACACAACCAACTATTCATCTCTGATAGACCTGGCTAAAAACCTGGGATGTGAATATATCAAGTACCTCAACATCGGAGGTAATGCAAATTACACCAGTGAGCGAATAATCCAAGAGTTCCTGGAGGTACTTGGCAGCAAATTGCAGCAAGATCAACTGGCCGAGACTTCATGTAGCAGCTATTTCGGAGTTATGGCAGATGAGACCACTGACGTGTCCATCACTAAAGAGATGGCAGTTTGTCTGAGGTAAAACAATATTTTGTACGAAAACAAAACTTATTATATGCTGCCTACACATTAGTATAGCCATTTCCATTTTATATAGAAGGTGAATAATATAAAAATATATCTATCTACCAATCTCATTTGTTTTCTCATTACTTTTATTTACAGATATGTCAACAAGGATGGGAAACCAAAGATGCTGTTTCTAGAGATGACTGAATTACCTGATGGCACTGCTTCCTCATTATACAATGCACTACTGGCATGTTTAGACCACAACATGATTGCTGTTAACCAAGTGGCATCCCTTGGTTCCGATGGAGCAAGTGTTTTCTTGGGTGATTTTAGAATAATTATTTAAACAAGAAAACATTTAAAACTTAGGATTGCATTATTTATTTTCAATTTGTGCATTTATGTTCAAAATAATTTTTAAAATGTTGCTTACACAATGCGATTGTTTTACTTTTTAGGTGCTAGAAATGGAGTTGCTGTCAAGTTGAAGGCTGACAACCCCAAAATGCTGAACTTTCACAGTGTCAACCACAAAGAAGCGCTCTGTGTTGGTCAAGCTGCCAATGCTGTGCCATACCTGAAAATGACCTTCAAACCGAACCTAGGGAATTTATACCGCTTCTATGAGTACAGCGCTGTCCGAATGGAAGGATTAAAGGCAATCCAAGATCTTCTGAATGACCCCAAGATCAAGTTGAAGGAAGCGAAGGATGTTCGTTGGCTCTCAACTGACCGGGCATGCCAGGCCTTGAGAAAGATCCTGCCATCAGTGATCACTAGCTTAGAGCGTGAAGGCACTGAGAAGGCTGAACCAACAGCTATTGGACTGTCGAGGATTGTTACTGACTACAGATTCATCTATAGCCTTTGTATGATGTGTGACATTCTTCCTCACTTCAGTAGACTGAGTTGTCTTTTCCAGGCCTCAAGTTTGGATTTCATCCAAGTGCGGCCCCTGTTGCAAGCGACAAGAGCTAAAGTGTTGGCCCTTAAGGACCATGAAGGGGTACATGAGAGTCAATTGGACCATCTAGTATGTGTGGAGCTGAGAGATTTCAACATCAGTGTGCCAGTGGATGCTAAGGAAAAATTTGTAAATCAGGTTAGTACATTGTCAGCACAACACACATTAAAGTATAAAGTTTGTATATTATGAAAATGCAAATCAAAATACAGAAAAGGGTACCATTCAATTGCTGCTCTCATTTATCTTTTCTCAGATCAAGAAACCGTTTATCAATGCTCTTGTTGCAAACCTGGATGAAAGATTTCCTGACATCGACTTGATGACAGCCTTCTCAGTGTTTGATCCCAAGTACCTTCCCAGAGACCCTGAAGCAGATCTGACCAACTATGGCAGTGCCAAGATCCAGAATTTACTTGATCATTATGGTACTGGTGACAGCTCTGTTGTGGAAGTGGAAGATTGTAGATCTGAGTGGGAGCTCTTCAGTTATTTTCTGCAGAATGAATGCAGAACATCCCCAGCATCTTCTGTTCTTGGCAAACTGGCCACAGATGATACCCTTAAACTGGTGTACCCCAATTTATCAAAGCTAGCAACCATTTGCCTAACCTTCCCTGTCAGTAATGCTGAGTGTGAAAGAGTGTTTTCTACTCTCAAGAGAGTTAAAACAAGGCTTCGAAGCAATTTAAAAAATAAAACTCTAAACATTTTGATTAGGATTGCAATGGAAGGCCCTGATCTTGAATCCTTTGACTTTGATACAGCAGTGGAGAAGTGGGCCAAACTCTGCTGTTTCTACTACAAGACCAGAATAATATTGTATTATTTCAGTTAATAATTGCATAAGGACTGGAAGTAAAGAGTCTAGATCTTTTGATATTTTACAATGTATTTAGTGTTTTATTTAAAATCAATTTATTTAAGGTGATTAATGTTAATTTATTATTACTATTTTTCTAATTATTAGTTTAAATAAAGTAAATATTGTCAATTAATGTTATGATAAAATGTAGCAAAAAATTATTAAAATTTAAATTTGGAGGCAAAATTCCACTGTGGTTTGATAGACTCATTAGACTGACAGATGTCTGTTCAGATGAAAATCATAAATATTCATAATATTCAATCATGAATATTAATTAGTATATATTCATGAATACTAATGATCCAACGCTCTGGTGAAAAAATCTGGGGAGAACACTGAAGGTATAAAGTTTCTAAGGCTATATTTGTTACGGTGTCGGCATGGGCTTGCTAGTTCATTACGTTTGTTGAGGCTGCATAGATGGTTTTTACAAATAATAATATACTTCTCTGCCAGACATAAATTGCACTTTTTGCTAACATTACTATATGAGTGACATTTTTTCATAATTTTCCATTTAATTTTAAATGTTTTGTTAGCCTGCATTTCCCTTAAATTATCGAACATATATTTTTTTATGGCTAAAAGATGGGGGAAGGGGAGTAATAGCCCGCTTCCTACGCCACTGTTACTTATACTCTTATATGTTTCTTTGTTTGTTCTTCACTGCTTGCCTAGAAAAGCCTTAGCTAACTGCAGCAGTGATAATATATGTAAAATTTAATTAACAGAAATATACATGTTGTTGTTGTTGTTGTTGTTATAGTATATCTGGTAAATTGGCATTTGAAGCGGAGTTATTTTCTTTCAAAGCCATGTAATAATCTAAATGAAACTCCGCCATCTTGGAAAAGAACCGACGGCTCAGAAAGTTGTCAGCGTAACTTCAAATTACGTCATTGCGTCAAATACAAAAAAAACATTAACTGCAGGAGCAAATATAATTGTGTAACAAAATTTTACTTCTTGTTAGGAACCAATGCATGTTTGAAAACCCCGCAAAACTGCTGCTTTCTTTGTACGTGTTTGATGCGGTTTCGTCACAAATGGATGCCTACTCTCGTAACGCGGCTCAAATCTTAACAAGATGGCGAACTTTCAATTTGTTTTTTTCACAAGTAAAGTAAAAAATCTCGGTTTTTTTAAAAGTTGTGGGTAATAGATAATCAAAACTATAACCAAAAATATTAATAACTGAAATAAAATTAAAATGTATGTGTATATAAATATACATTATTTTATTGCTATAGTAAGTGGCGTTATTCCATATTTAAGACAATTTTTTTAATGTTTATTTTTATGATGCTATTATGTAAAGTTTCATACAAAGATGTAAAAAGTCAAGCGAGTTCTGACTGAACAGATCCAGGGGTATGTTTTTATGAACAACGAACTAAAAGTAACTCTTTTTTTAAATAAGCAACCTTAGTTCACTGCATTGTAAGGCTCGCGTTACGGAACGATCTTCAAGCAAGAGTAAAGTTTCAACAAACAATATTAATTGTCTTTAAAAATATATGCATATATATAGAAATAAATAAATAAGGAAAAACTCAAAAAGGCTACAATTTCATCCCGACAAGCCTGTTTCGTGATAAACTCACTCTTCAGGGGATTTTAA
>JAOBRB020013218.1:0-26322 GCA_027575285.2 Zoanthus pulchellus | reverse complement strand
AATCTTAGTCGACCAGTAAAATATCCCCAGTCGCCAAGTTCATAGCGAAGAATTGTTTAGCCTGTGACAATTTGGCCCTTCAATAGTCGCCGTGAACGGCCGCAACATACTGGTCTTCCTTACTATACTAAACATAAAAAACAGTATTAAAAAAGCATAAAAAAATTGTAAAAGGCAAAAGATAAAAAATATCTAAAAATGTCCCAACGTTTTCGGTGTTTACGATTGGCCTGAGTTTTAGATTGTCTTTAGTAATTTCCTCATAACATTTAAACTTGTGAGTCTTGGCAGTGCCACACAGAAAGGCAAGTTGGTTCGAAGTTGGCTTTATCTTTTTAAGCGGTAGTGTTTTGGCAAAGTTTCGAACTAAGAAAGTTTGAAAAGAGTTAAGCTAGGTCTTGTAAAGTAGTCATGATCCTCAGCTTTGGCGTAATTGTCATTTTTTATGCCCTCGTTGACCAAGATGTAATAATGTTCGGGTCTGAGGCTAGTTTGTGTAATACTTTGTAAGTTAAGTCACAAGTATCTTGTACGTTTTTGTTAAAAAGTTACTATAGACGCGAAGAAAGTGTTAAATAATTTCTGATTGATCTTTTAGGAGAGCCTTGGAGACTTTGGCGACTCAACTGTTAAAATTCTGCTGCGATGTTTAGTTTGACAAATTTCTGTTCTTGTTAACAAAAGTGTGGTTTAAACCAAATTAAAAGGGTAGGTGATGGAGTTACAGACTCGGAAACTTCTTGGTTGGTAAGATTTATGATGAGTATAACACAGCATCAGTGTTGTTATCCTTTTAATTTGTAACCTTTTGGAAAATAACGTTGCGCAATCTAATGGGATCGTCGATCTGAAAACTTTAAAGAATCTAGCGATGGATGAAGCTTTGTTTACGCAATTTTACGGGCCTTTTATCAGCAGGCATTCGTCTAACCACAGGAGTAACGTGCGTCAACTACTTAGTTCACAGAAAGCAAGACACGAAACAACAAATGGTGCTCATTACATGTATCTAAACTTTTGTACTAGACACATTGCTAAGAAAACTCAAATTTTCTTCTTTCTCTTTAGAGCACTCTAAAGTTTGGTAAAAATTTAAAATTCTGATAGACGCATTTCTTCCCGCCTTTAAAGACTTGGAACTGCGATCAGTTTGAACCTCAAATTTAAAATTAACCAGCTTGGATTAGGTGTTTTCAAGTATAGGTCCTGCTCAAAGAACCTGTATAAAGTGTCTGTAAAACCAAGTTGGAAATAAACTGAATCTTTATTTGCACTTTTTGCATCGTTTATTGTAACAAAAATGGATTCTCACGAAAATTACCCCCCACATAGTAGTGTGATGTGAATTCTGAATTCTACATATCGCAAAACGGCTTCGAAGAGCTTTTCAAACCCATTAAAGAAT
Organism: Zoanthus pulchellus; assembly: GCA_027575285.2. NCBI lineage: Eukaryota > Metazoa > Cnidaria > Anthozoa > Zoantharia > Zoanthidae > Zoanthus > Zoanthus pulchellus. Next base: position 24,917 of record JAOBRB020013218.1, on the reverse strand, counting down.
AACTACTTTTGGTGAACAGAATCATTAATAAAAATTTTTCCTGTATATATGTATGTTGTTCAGTGGAATGGAATAAGAATAAATGCACTCGTACGAAAAATTGGTATATGCCCCGAGCGGGAATCGAACCCATGTCGTCCTGTATTCTAGTCTGGAGTGCTAACCACTACACCATCCAGGACCACGTAGCAGTTTCATGATTAGTTAAGCTGTGTTTTAAATTTTGTTCTTTATAACTTTGTTATAAATATAATTTGAAAATTTCCGAAATACTTTCCGAAATTGCGAAGATTATGCAGCGTAGATAATTGAGTTGCTGTACTTGTTCAATTAACAGTCAGGGAAGCAAACATTTGTCTCTCGCCAATCCAGCTCATACGACCGTGTAACGCTAATACGTTATCCAACACCAACATATCACCTGTCTGCCATGTGAAACCTACTGCGCATGACCATCCCGTTGCACGAATGTGCTGCAATGTCGAAGGCTCAATTTCACTGCCATTGCCATAGTAACAGTGGAATGGGTAACAATCATCCGGCATAGTTATTCCTTCATAGATAGGATTAGCCTTGAAATAGGAAGCATGGCCAGATGTGATTTGGTTGTACCACAACTTTTCCCCGGTATCTGGGTGAAAGAGAAATGCCGGGTAGTTGTACCAGTAACGAAGGGTAAGGTTCTCATCCCAAGAAAAATTTTGCTTGCGTGATCTAAGAATTTCTTCCACTTTCTGAAAATAAAATGAAACAAAAAAAGTGATAATTCTTTTTCACATTGGATTTAATGAAAACTTTTGACATAGGCTATTTTTGACAAAGTAGGATAGAAGAAGAGATAGAAATGTTTGTTATTTTTTAGAGTTTTATCCAAGAAGTGAACTCAAACGTGAATATGACTGGGACAGGGGGAGCTCAGGCCAAACACTTTTATGAGAATCTCCCCCAAAAAAGTATGACAGCCAAAATCTTACCATAAAGATAAATCCATAAAAATAGCGAGCCCAATAAAAAGTCTCAATGAGACAACTCGCGGATACTGCGCAATTGTAAAAACTACAAATGCAAATCACACCATACTTTCTTCCACTCACACACAAGTAATTTCACAGGAGGCCAAAGCTCACGTTTCGAGGCGATTTACTATAGAATATATGTTATTCAATAACACTAATTTTTACCTTTAAATTTCTGCAAAATAAAATACTTTGAAACTTACTCAGTGTGTTGTTGAAGCCTGCTTTCCCCTAGCAATGCATAATAAGAGTACTCTCTACATAATAAGAGGAAAGGAAGGATGCAGGAAACGTGAACTTGGGCCTCCTGTGGTAGTCCTCGTACTCCTACGGGATACCCGTGGGTCAACAATAAGGAAATAAATAAATAAATGCAATTTGACCGGTTCGTCTAATTCGTGCGTCATCTGTGTCTTTTTTTTTCAAAAAAAAATTAAAGCAGAGTAATTAAGATCCATAAAACGGATAATCTGCATGGTGTTGCTTTCTTTAGTTGAATCACTCACTGACAGGATTTTCCAATAAATATTTTCACAAACAATGTTATAGTAGTTATACCTTCCTGTCGTCCGTTAAATAACGATCTTGCCACGCTTTTACAAGTATCTTTAAATTGTTTTCGTTGTCTTTGTTAGGTAAAACTCCTTGGTATCTCACTCCAAGCTCATCAAATTTTTGTTTCACATTCAGGTCTAGACAATCAGCGACTTCTTTTGTCTTGGCAATTACAGCTTCTCCTCCTGCGCCAGGTTCAGGGGCATGCGCACAAAACAAAAAGACCTAGAAAATTAAATAAATAAAATAACTGATCATTGACTTAAAAAATAAACTCCAAAATATCTTCTTTCACATTGTTAACGAGACAGCCGAGCGAAGACGCGTGCGGCGGCAATAATCACGTGATTGCCGTGTGAGGTTGAGGCTGACAAAATAGGTACCTTACTGCACGTTGGAATACATCGGCACCTGCACGTTGTTATCGCTAATGTAAGGCAAGCTTCATGGAGAAATATAAAACTGTTATATTTTAGGGGTCTCTATTAAACAACTAAGACGGAAACTTAAACAACGGGGGCTCCGAAAACCTTTTTTGCTTTGTACGAGTCATTAGAGTTTTGTTTCTTTGCTTTTCGCTTTGTGAGTAGAAAAACACCTTCAATTAGTTTTAAATGTTTCCACGCGAAGCTAAACAAATACTGAGAAAGTGTTACGTCCAAGTAGACACGTCAACTCTAAAAAGGACTTCCCACGTTAAAATTTCAGCGTGCAGTTGCTCCGCTCGGTGCATTCAAGCGTGCAGTTATTGTATTTACTATTATTCATTCTTGTCAGACTCCCATCCTCTTACTACAAAAGAAACTGGACATAAGTGCCAGCATACTCATCTCTCCATTCTTCCAGGGTTGGTAGCTATCACATGATATCCTATAAACACTGTTTGTGCCATTGTTGTAGTTGACCAATCAGAGTTGTTCCTGTTGGAGGTGTGTGTAATAAAGATGGCGTCTCAATATGGAGGCACATGACAAGAGCTGAGTACCAGCATCTGCTGGGAACTAGCCTGTGATGGATTAGTGTCCTAAGGGACATCAAAGACCCTCATCCGCTTAACACTAGGGATAATGAAGAAGATAAACACCGGTGACTCGGCTTTTAATCCTTCTGGGTTAGTAAATTAATACCAGCATCTGCAAGGAGCTAATTTAATCAACCTAAAAGGGAGTTATAGACTCATCAGCTTAACACTACAGAAACCATAGATAGTTGCCGACTCCATGGTCAACTTAACTTGTAAAAGAGTTTAATTACCTTTATTTGTTGTACCTATTTTTTATAAAGAGAAAAGAATAACTTATCTAAGATATACTTTGAGTCGGTCATCAGATGGTCTCTATATAGGAAAGATGAGGTTAAATTAGTAATAAATAAACTTCGGCTAAACAGAGCTATAAAAGATTTGCCAGGAAACTGAGGTATTATATATTTTTTGGATTGTAAATCATACAACACCCGCTGATGAAAATATTTAGTTTTGGTGGTACCAGCAACCCCCTAATCAACCAGAAAATGATTGATTTTGACACAGATAGTGTCAAGATTTATGTTAACACCAAAGATCTTTTCACACAGTTGCAAATGAATATGAATTGTTGTAGTGTTGTAATTCTATAAATCCCCTGAAGAAAGTTGTTGTTTACAACTGAAATGCATCAGGAAAACAAAATAATTTACAAAACCTAAAGTCTGTGCATTGTGCACTAGCTCATATTCTAAAAAATATTGTTTTTTAGAAAAAAAATGTAGACTCCACATGTGCACGATCATGAGATGAGCAACTTAGAGTACTTGTATCAAAGTCAGATATCATGACCTGTCAAACAAGCTCACATCAAATGGTCAAATAGGTTGTAATTCTGTTTCTAACAGCTGAATGACGACCTCTGTAACACATGCCGCTAGGCTGTTTGACGTATTACATGCTAATACATGCTTCCTTCTGTTGCTGCAAAAACTACATTTTTACAAACTTTATTGAACATTTTAATTACTGGATTTTCACAGCCGGGTTTACAATATAGCACCTTTTGAAAGTAACAAATTCACACTGCACATCACATAAAGAATAAAGGAAATGGCTATGGAGATGAACATTGCAATGTATCTTAAACTTAGAACTTAGAACTAAGTTTAAGATACATTGCAATGTGCTACTAAATTACTTATAATTTATAGTACATGATTGTCCAAACACTCTATATATAGTCAGCTGCCATCCTTACAACTGAGCTATTCTAACAACTGTGATGTCGGCTACCATACTCATTTCGTACTAACAATAACCCTTACCTTAACCTAACATATCCCTAACCATGAGCTATCCCTAACATATCCCTAACCATGAGCTATCCCTAACCATGAGCCATCCCTAACCATGAGCTATCCCTAAATCTTCATTCTAAAATAACCAGCTCTCAAAAGAAAAAATGAATAAGAAATAACCTAGGTAAAAAAATATTCTAGGTTGAAAAAAAAAACTATTTAAAAAATAACCTGAAATCAATAATAATCTACAATACATATATTTTGATTTTATGTTATAAAATATATTATTTTGATATTACAATTGTCTGTGTGTAGTGTTTAAAATAAACCCTTTAAAGGGCTGATTTATGATACAATTCCCACTTAAAAGTTAATTTAATATAATATAAATTCACATCACCTTCCTTGGATAGCTTGTGTAGTATGCTCCATCAGTGTGCAACTCCATACTATATTCTTTGGGGTCATCACTTGCTGTGTCCACATTTGATGCCACCGGTGTTCTATAACCAGTTACACCTTCATCTGTACTCTGGTAGCCTACACACTTAAGAAAATGGGAAAATTCTTTTGCTGATTGAAGAGGCAGGCCTCTGAAATAAAAAGAATCGAATCAATTGTTGAGTGATAAATCAGCTTTATACCAACAGGCTAGCATATTTATGCTCTAACTTATTATAACAATTTTAGTCAATGGCTGCCTGGAAATACTAGCTTAACAATGGTTTGCACAATGCAAAATAATCCATGACCAATTCACTGATGAGTGGAATCCTGATCCTCATGATTGGTTTATTCCAGGCAATATTGATAACAAGCCATTTATTTCTTCAATGATCACAAGTCTCTTTACAAAAAAAATAAGGTAGCATTTTAAAGATCTTATGCTAATTGTTGTCAACAAACATTTTTGATCTAGTCACTTATCTTAAGGCTATGATGAGGTACCTCCGATTGATCATGTGCTAGTAAATATTATGCATCTCCATGATTAATAAAAATAGTTATTGTAGCTGCTATATTATGCAGATCCTACACATGTTTGGAAAATATTTGGCTCTTGGAAATTGTGGAAAATTAGAACAATACTAGAAATGCTCCTTAGTGGCTGTCCCCAGCAATGTTTTAGCAAGTTTCTGTCTTCTATTCAACTCTTTACACATATATCCCCAGAGGATTTTAAAACAAACATTTCCTAAAACTTACTACGATGCATCTACCATAAATGGTTGAGCTCCCAGCAACTTTGCCACAGCCTGAAGATGATGATAACAAGTGAACATTTTTCAAACACTTCCTTTTTTTACATATAATTTGTACTCTTTGTGAAATAATAACTAGTAATAATTAATACATTCACAAGAATGTAACTAATACACACTGTGCAAACTTATATGTCAAATTTTATTTAATTCAAACATAAATTACCGAAAAAGTATTGCAAAATATTCTGGAAGATCTCTATCAATTATTGTTCTGCAAAGCTGACCACACTTTAACATATCCAGTCCTGTATTAGGGGCTAATTTGTATGCTAGGGGAAAGCCCTCCTTTGGTCCTGAAAGGAACTCTGGGAAACCACCATCTTGTGACCCTGGAAGATACTTGCGACCTGCCAAACGAGGTTTATATTTAAATTCAAGATCCTGTGTTGTCATCTGTTCCATTGAGTTAACATCTGAAACAACTTCATGTTGCTTGGCTTTGTTTTTGTCTGCAGAAATGCAAGACAAAAATAATCTACCAAAACAAAGGGAATTAGAGTGTGGTAAAATAGCTCTGTGATTGAGTAGATTTGGAAAAATGCTCATGGCAGCTTTGCTGATGCACCTGAAAAGAAAAAAAAATGCACTTGATTTGACGAAGGAATGCAGTTTGAAATGTCAGACAAAAAGTTATTTTTCATTATATGATGTAAAATTTATTAAAAATTTTTATCAAGAGAAAAGAATGACTTATCTAAGATATAATTTGAGTCGGTCATCAGATGGTTTCTATATAGGAAAGATGAGGTTAAAATAGTAATAAATAAACTTCGGCTAAACAGAGCTATGAAAGATTTGCCAGGAAACTGAGGTATTATATTTTTTTTGGATTGTAAATCATACAACACCCGTTGATGAAAATTTTTAGTTTTGGTGGTACCAGCAACCCCCTAATCAACCCGAAAATGATTGATTTTGACACAGATAGTGTCAAGATTTATGTTAACACCAAAGATCTTTTCACACAGTTGCAAATGAATATGAATTGTTGTAGTGTTGTAATTCTATAAATCCCCTGAAGAAAGTTGTTGTTTACAACTGAAATGCATCAGGAAAACAAAATAATTTACAAAACCTAAAGTCTGTGCATTGTGCACTAGCTCATATTCTAAAAAATATTGTTTTTTAGAAAAAAAAATGTAGACTCCACATGTGCACGATCATGAGATGAGCAACTTAGAGTACTTGTATCAAAGTCAGGTATCTTGACGTGTCAAACAAGCTCACATCAAATGGTCAAATAGGTTGTAATTCTATTTCTAACAGCTGAATGACGACTTCGATTCTGTAACACATGCCGCTAGGCCGTTTGACGTATTACATGCTAATACATGCTTCCTTCTGTTGCTGCAAAAACTACATTTTTACAAACTTTATTGAACATTTAAATTGCTGGATTTTCACGGCCGGGTTTACAAGAGTCAATATTATAAGAATAAATAGAGGCTCTGTTTTTCAGAATAGTAATTGTAAGTTGATCAGAGTAAAACAAGCAAACTTAACAAAAAGTTACTAATAACCGTGCTTTACCCAAAATTTTAAGATTATCTTAAGCTCAGCTTGCAAATTCCTTTTTCATATCTACAATGAATCGAGATTAAAAGTTGCAATTAATGCATCCCGATCCTGTGCGTTCAATCGCACACACAGTGACCTCTGCGAAACCGCAGTGATTCTTTTTAAAAATTACTAACTGAGCAACAAACCTCGACTGATTAGAGCAGTTCATTGTCATGAAGTGGGTATCTGTTATTGCCTCGGATCTTTTTGCAAAACTCATTACTTATAAATGTAATTGCGAAATACTTCTTCCAGTCCAAAACCTTTATTCCAGCTACTGAAGTTTGACCTAAACATGTTTCGCATACCTAGTCCTACTCTACTCTAGATATATACCGTTCCCATTAAACGTCCTTATACCTCAGACCAGTACCAAAAGAATGTGCCATAATTATTACAATACAATACTTACCTTAAAACAATTTCAACTAACCATGAGACACAATCTCTAAAATAAATTACGCATGCTTTGGTTTCACTACTGTGCACAAACCCATGGCAATGAAACCTTTATCAACCAATCAGAATTAAGTTGTATTATTGAACGCGAGGGTGTTTATCATGGAGTGGGTGTGGGGGATCCGTGGCAAATTTTACTTCCAACAACAGCCCGCAATGGAAATTCTTAGATTACAGTAAACTCAATCCAGATATTATTCTAATGCTATTTCATTCGGTGTTGCAAAAAGAGTGACTGAAAGATATCTGGGTGGAGATTATAGTAAACTCAATCTCGATATTTTTTCATTCTCTTTTTGCAACACCAAGGAGCATTAGAATAATAGCCATAGTTTCATGTCTCCCACGAGTAACAATGGAATAGTCAAACAGCATGTAACTCTGTTGCACATGCAGGGCTCGAAATTTCAACAGCAGTCGCAATTTGGCGACAAAACTATATCTCCGACAGCTAATAAAAACATGTTTGCCAGAAGTCACTACCTTACAACTACTTTTCAACTTTTTTTTTAATTTTGCGACCAGTAGCGAAAATGCATGCGAGTATGAAATTTTTTAAATTTCCAGCCCTGACATGCGTCCTTGTAACGACAGTCAGCCACTACATTGGCTCTGGGAGAGAGATTAACTAAGGCACTATCGCCTCGCGGTTCATAGGGCTTAGACCGTACAAAAACCCTATATAGGCGCTTGTCTAGTGTTGTGGCTACTGCGACTAGAGCGAGTAAAAATTTGGCAAACAAATTCGAATGTTTAATAAAAAATGGAAGCATATTGCATCAATTTTTTCACAATTCTAATGGATTATTTATGAAAGAAAACAGCCGCAGATTATTATACTTTTCACATGTTTTGATACGTGATCAAAAAATATAAATAATGTGAAATGACTAATTTTTATTTCAGCTGCTTGTCAGTCCGTAATCTTCAGGAACTAAAAACAAAACAACCTCTCGACTTAAAAATATGAAATGCAACAAGAGGCAAACATTATGGTAAAGTTTTCTTGTCAAACTTTACTAGTTTTGTTTGTTATAATTGTAAGTCCTGAAAAAATTTGCAAGAAGTTAGAACATGTGTATGCTTGAAGAGTTTTAAAAACACATATGAGCGATTACAAAACAAAATTATATGACATCCGAACAATGTATCTGTTGATTGGCCATGAAGTGTTTTCGGAATCATTGTAGCATAAAGTAACACCTTCGGAACTACACCATAACATAGTGTCTTCGCCTTCTCAGAAGGCAGTAGCCACAAAAAAGAAAAAGGAAGCCTGAATGTTAATAGCCGTACGTGGACAGGTGTTTTGTGTAGTGGAAAGTGTGAACGGGCTCTTTGCCTTCTATAGGCTATTAACAACTCGTTGCACACGAGGCCGAGAGGTCTAATTGTTTTATTATGAACCAACTAATCAGATTTACAAATTAAATTATTGACGAAATAGTTTGATACTATAGCAATACGGGGCTCATTTGCGAGCATTCACTTTCTTTAAGAGATGAAAGAGCGATCGCAAGAAATATATCCAATACACCTTTAATCTCCCCCAAAATACACATAAGAAACAAACACAAAGTGAATTCGAGAAAAGTAAACTTTATGTACAGTATTGTTGTCGCTGAAATTTTGACTCGATTTTGTAAAACTTTGTATGGAAATTTTTTAATTATAAACTATAATTAGAAGATTTGAATGCCTGTGTTTTTATTTCGTGAAAGATTACGGACAAAACCGCACAAAAAGAAGTATAATGGAATTTCGCTTCAGAATTAAAAATCTAATTTATTTTACAGAAACAATTTCCAAATGTGGAGGAAAAAGGTATTATGAAGAATACACTTGAAGGGAATAAATAAAATAACATAAAAAGTGCCTTAGTTGAGATTCTGATGTAAAAGCTGGTACAGTCTAGAAAACAGCATGTTTATCGTACCTTACGAAAAAGAAGATGGTATATTTCATATTCTCTGGATAAAAGAGAACAGATTTAGCGAATAGTATCTTCTACTGAATTCTGTATTATATTAAAGGTTGCCTTAAGGGCACGTAAAAAGACAATTATTTTGCAAGGATGGAAAAAGTACAGCTATTTTGTCTTCACTTGCAGTCTTCAGCTGCAAAACCTTCCTTTATCAAAAGTACATAACCCAACACAGGGCTATAAGCAATAGTGATACCCACACCACCTCATGATAGCTGCAAGGTCACGTGCCGTATCGCTTGCGGTATAACGTAGGTGGTAGAGACTCCAGTATCGAAGCCCGGGGTCTCTCAACTACTGCCATAGAACCATCACTGTTAAAACCCAGAAACAACAATATCTGCAATAGAAAGAAAGGAGATGAATTATAAAATGAAACTAAGTCGCTTTTTTGCTTCAAATTATTTAATCACATAGCCTAACTAATAAGATGAAATTTACTTTCTTTTTGCTTTTTTTAAACAGCTCCCTGAAGTATAGAAATTGTAAAATCAATAACTTCTTCACAGCAAGCACAATAATGTGCTGTAATGTTAAGAGAAATAATATCAAAGAAATTAAATTATGGAAAAGAGATATGTTTTCATGAATTATCAAAATTTTTGACCGTTACAAGGAAAACCATTTGGACAAATTGGGAAGCAATCTCACTGATTTATGAGAGTTTCGCGAAAGGAGCTGTAAATGGAGCTTTCCAAACGGGCTAATTCTCCCCTGTCTTCTAGACATTATGTTTAAGTAGCTATACAAACGAGTTCTTAAGAAGTACATACATGTATAATATATAGACTAGAGACTAATTAAAATACCTGATATTTTCGACATGTCTTGAAGGACTTTCGACTATTATAGACTTTTACTGTCCGTTGCATTTTATCTTGACGATAACTTTGGTGTTTTCTAGGATATTGCTCAAATGGTTTCGGCTCGTCAAATATCAGTGTGTTTGGATCAGGAATTGGCTGGGTGGAAGGCAAATTTTAAAATAAATAAACAAATAAACAATATATTGGGTACTATGGCTATAAAGATAAACACAAGAATTAATAGCACAAACGTGCTAGTAGCTAACTTGAAGCCACTATTTTGGGTACTATGGCTATAAAGATGATCTCAATTATAGATAATACAAATGTTCCAGTAGCTAAGTTGAAGCCTCTATATTGGGTACTATGCATATATGGCTACAAATATGAACTCAAGTATTGATAGCAGAAACATGCTAGATGCGATCTTGAAGCCACTATATTGGGAACTATGGAAACGTTGGTAGCAGGATTTATCCATAAAAATAGCGAGTGTGATTTGTAGCAGCCATGGACAACGGTTTTTGGCCTTTTTATCCCTCATCAGCATTGCAAAACTAGCAAACTGACTCAGGTTTGCAGTGAGCCATTTACGAGTGAATCGTATGCACGAAAGTAGGTGTGTCTGAAACGACACCTATGAGCATTCGTATTAACAAATGTAAGAATCAACATTAAGCCGAGAAAAGGCTATTATAGAACCATCGGGGCTAGGTACCTAGATTAGAGTTGACATGTTTATTTTATTAGTATAAAGTAAGAGTATTTTGCTTAACTGAAAACTTTAACGTTGAAATTTTGTCTTAGTCGAGGTTTAAGTTAATCGGAGTTAGGAGGAACCAGTTGCACGAATGATCCGTCCATGATACCCAACCAGGGAAAGCCACAGCGACTACTGCGCATGGAGCCCTTGCGAGAAAGGGGTCAAAATTAGGTGTTTTAGTATAACTAAACTAGTCGCATAATAAAGGCAACAGCCGAAAGCAGGTTGAGCTGCAACAGGGTTTAATGAACAAATGATTGATTGAAGGTATATTTATCTGGGCAAAAAGCCGCACACTCGATTGCGTGACTTTGAACTCAGAACGCAAGATTTTCCAATAGTCCACAAGAAGAATGATACATCTCATAATGCACAAACATACGAAATCTCGCAATCTGTTAACTTCCTAAATTCCCCTCAAACCATTCATGGCTTACATTTTTCCTTGATTTTCCCATCAGCTCGAGTTTGATACGTAGATACAAAAAGACTAGACCAATTCATATCACCAAGAAATCTTACCTCGAAAAGGTCAATTAAGGTAAAGGTATCATGTTGTTGTAATAACATAACATCTTTATTCTCCGGACTGAATGCAATGTCAACTACTTTAGACTTCTGTGCAAGCCACTGTTTTGGAAGTCCCTTCTCTGCTGCTTCCTTACTCCATTCTGTTAACTTTACAGCTTGTATATTGTATATGTAAATCTATCGTGTGAAGAACATAGGCATCAGATCGTGTGTTCTGGTAAACAAAATAACATTTTCTTAACTTGTAATTTTTATTGACAACAATCACTATTTGAAATACTAAAAATGCGTCAAACGTTTCATAAACTCCGCTATTCACGAAAATATTTGATGCAGTGGCTATATAAACACCACTTTATTTGCCTCTCACACATTCACTTCGACGAAGGAAAACAGCCCGAAATCTCTTTAAAAATGTTTTTTCATTACGGTGAAAAACCTATCAATTTGTAAAACTGTTGCTACAAACTTGTAAACCTTATTATAAACCGAATACAGCATGGCTCAGTGGTCAGACCTTTTGGAGTTGATCGTGGGAGTCCAAGAAACAAATTCACCACGCTTTGTAAGTAGTCAACTTGTCTACCTCCTACCAGATGAGATTCTTAACTAAGAGAAACGATAAGCTTTAAAAACACAATATCGAAAAACTGATCTAGGAGAGTTGTCAATAACTCGGGGATACATTACACCAAGGTAAAAGTTGTAAACAAGGTATCACTTTAATCTAACTGTATAAAAAGCAAACCTGATTGTTGGAGGTCACAAGAACCAAGTTGCAGCTTTGTGGTTGAAACGCCATGGCTGTCAACTGCCATTCAAAAGTTGGTAGAGTACAATGGTGCTAAAGAAAGATATAAACGGTTACTGGTTGAATTACGCCTTTTGCTGTTCATTTACGCAAAATGTACATTCATTTACGTCGGCTGATGAAACAATAACGCGATTAGGCAACCATTAGCACTATTATAAGCTTCAATAACGCAAAGAAACATTCAAGTACGCAATTTGCATACGTATTGATATTCAATAACATCAACAGACAAACAATTGCACCTTTGGACAATCATTGATAACGAATGTACTTTCAATATCGCGCAATGGATAGTCATGCATTAACACCAGAAGAAAATCAACTGCATTGATTGACAATCAATGGCACATTAAAGGCATTCAATAAAAATATTTCCATACAGAAGCACAATCAATCGCGCCTTCAAACAATCATTCAACAGAAATGAACATTGAACTATTCAAGAGGCATGTATATAAGGGAGTCTTGCTGGCGCTCATTTTCTACTCCACTCAAGCTTTCGTCTATTTTCCTAGAGATAAAAACTCCTGTCGCTTTTTCCTTAGAATAAAAATATCAGCTAACCCTGCTTAACTTTTATGTTCCGTAATTCATAGCCTGGTGAAAACAACGAGAAGTTTATGTGAATCTAGAGCAAAGCAGAGAAAATCCGAGTTAAATTGAAAGGTTTTAACCTGCCCCAGAATGCACCACTCTATGAAGGCACGGAACTGAAACTGTAAATTCTCCTAACTTAAAGAAAGATGATAATACATGTATATCGCTCACGTCCTTCACATCACTGAGAAAAATACACCTTTTGACCAATCAAAGTGCTTGTAGTTTTAAAAATATTCATTACCTTGACGCTTTTAAGATCAAACACGTTCACAGCATTTGAGACATCCGAACAAGCTAACCAGCGGTTATCGCCACTCAGTGCCAACAGCGACATCAAAGGCTGTGCTGAAATGATTAAAACTTTATTAAGGGATCAAACAAATTAAGTCCCATCAAAAAAATCTGGTTAAAAAAAAAAACAGTTCAGTTTAAATACTGAACAGCCACACGCTGGTTTGTTAAAAGCCAATTACCTCCTGCTCATCGTCTTCACAAAGACTAGGCCGCACATGCATCCTTAAGGCCTTGAAATCGTTTGCTTTCTATAACGTTGAAACGAGCCATGTCTATTCCAGTATTATGTCATTGTTGAAACAGATTTGCATCTGAATTAACTGATTAACTTATTACTTATTTTGAACATATATGAAAAACATATCTAACACTACTTTCATTTTGCTGTGATTTCAATTTCAGTTTTTTATTATGCAACTGTTTGTGTATAAAGTAACTCTGAGGAAAAGAAAGGTTTCTACCGAAACATGTCTATAAAATCGAAATTCAAATTCAAATTTGTCGTTTTATTTTTGAAGATTTAGCTGGATTTCAATTATGTAACCTAATATAATAGGTATACCCGGAGTTCTTATGCAACCTTTTCAAAAAATTGATGAAATATAGAATGTCGTCCTGAGGATAGAAGGGCTGAGCACATCAATACATATCCAGAACGCATTTGTACAGCGTGAAAAATGTATACATCAGGGTATCAAATATAGAACTAAAGGCTTGAAACTTTTTTTGTCCTTTAGAGGCAACGAAACTCGTCTAAACTTTTTATTTCTTAAACTTAGATAATCAATAAGACATTATCTTTTTAAAGCAAGGCTAGGCCTAAAGAATGAAGTATTGGTTAACAAGTGTCTTTGAACTTACATGTTAACCTGGTTGGAACTTCAAAAGTATGCAACAGTTCTGGCTCTGAAGTTAAACCAAAAACCTTCAAGAAATAATATTATTACAAGTTAAACAAACTATTTACTGTACTTTTTGGTTGAGCGTTTGGTTGTTTATCAAGTTTAGTTGTAAGGCCACAAGTGGTTCCCACCACATGGATTTTTCCAGATCATACAGGTTTATTATTTCACCACAAGTTCTTCTCCAAACCATACAGGTCTGTCAGTCCACCACAAGTTCTTCTCAAAACCATACAGGTCTGCAACCTATTCCACAATTAGTTTCTCACAAAATCATACGAATTTGTAATTCCAACAACGTTTCCAAACATCAAATATATTCCCATGAAAATGCAACTGTTCTATCACGCCAGTCAGTAGGAACAGTTTTCATAAACTGTAAGTTAGTTAATTAACAACCCACCTGTAGGGAATGTTCGTTAGTGGCCACAATAAGCCTGGAGCTGTCTGATGAGAAAATCAGCTTCTGGGCGGCGAGTGCACCAAATAGATGGACCTGAAGATATTAACATAGAGAATACTTAATGCTGAAGTACAACATTTTGTCTTGACATTTATAATTCATATGGACATCAGAATCTACAATTGTAACCTGCATTTGTAACATCTATCATCATTTACATTTCCTTGATATACATTTACCGTTATAGTGAAAGCTTTACATCTTACATACATCTATAATAACACATATACAACTAAAACACGTTTATTAACTTCAAGTATCTTCTAGAATGAAATGTTTAATCGTGGCTCTGGTGATTTAAGTTTGGTGCTGGTTCGTTGCAAACAAAATTGGTCAGATTAATAATTTAGAAAACAAATGCTGTTAACGAGCTCTCTAAACTATTAAAAGCTGTAAAATTTCTTGATACTTTCTATATGTTTATATTTGAGTGTTTAAATTCACGGTTTGACAATATGAAATGATATAGATTTTGCAACAGCAAAAATGCATTAAAACTGTTTAGGCATAAAATAATTCGTATCAAGTGAGATGCAATGAATACTTGTAGTTCATCAACCTAAATAAGGAATTTTCATCTACGCGAACGGTCTATGATAGATCTACCTACATTAATGTGTACACCTATATAAACGTCAGCACCACATCTTGAAAATGAAAACATTCTCATGTACTTCTAATACCTACCAGACCTACCCTATGAATATCGTATTTCTAAAAAAACACCTGGAAATATACAAATCTCTACTTTTAACAGCCGCCTGGTTAGCCCAGTTGATAAGACGCCAGCCTGCTGTGCGGGAGGTCTCAGGTTCGATTCCCGGCCGGACCAACACTCAAGGTCTTAAAATAATTGAGGAGAAAGTACTGCCTCTGGTCTAACATCTGCAAATGGTTAGACTTACGCATCTTCTCGGATAAGGACAAGCGGTGCGCATCTTATAATCTTAACACTGTCTGTCTCACTAAGGTATTTCTTTCTAATAAAATATTGCCCTTAAAAAAAACTCTGCAACCAAAGGAACTTATTTATCCAAAATAGCCATGCTACAGTCTCCCAAGATCCTTTAATAATGACAAGCTTTACCTTTAACACAGTGACCAAGTGTTCCCCTTCTGTCTAAAAAGAACAGATGAAAACTTGAACAAAAACAAAAGTTTGCATTATAAAACTACAAGCACACGCAATGCCAGTTAATAACTAATCTTCGCAAGGGAGGTGAACAATACAATGTAGACCTTTTTGTTTAAATATTTGCACGTCTTAGATTTTCATCAATCTCCTAAATAAGGTTCATTTACACTTAACGATTTGTCTTGCAGATTTGTCGGGCCGACTTATCGGAGGAGCAAGTCGGAGAGTGTAAATTGTGCCCGATTCACATCCTGATTCAAATCTGTCAGCCAGATTTCTAAAAATCTGTGTCCGTGCTACAGATTTCTTGCGAGTCGGTCTGACCATTAAATAATCAAAAACAATCAAAGTTAAAAACAAAAATGACCAAAAAAACGTTTATTCGAATAACGAGATTATAATTTCAGAGTAGGTAAAGTAATTTTGCTACTATAAGATTGAGAAACAGGAAAATCGCAGTGATATTGATGAAGGTTAAATTAATTGCCAAGATCAGTTTAAATGAAACAAATTTCAGTACCAGGAGGGCCATGAAAAGTGTACCTTATAGACGAGTAATTCTATTTTCCTATTTTTTGTTCCTATTATCTTGTTTTCTATACAGATATATTACTAGTTTTCATAAGCTGTAGTTTGTGAAGAGCTTATAATAACCTTTCTCTAGTATGAACCGGGCTTCGTTGCTAATGAAATTTTTGATGCTAAGCGTTTCTACGCGTGCATAGTAAGTTTCCGCTGCTTTAAAAAACGCTTACTCATATATTCACGCGATTATTTTCATCAGCATATAAGATTCGTCAGATTTTGATTTACACTCTCCAATTAGTTTCAACGATACGTCGGACCGACATCGGTCAGACAAATCGTTAAATGTAAACGTACCTTAAAAGATATTGTTGCAACTGTCCAACTGTATCCAATACATTTTAAACACAACAATCAATACTTGACTGAATTTGATTGTAAAAATAAGAACCAAACCACTATCTTGTAGATGCAGTTTGGAAAAATGTGCCTGAAAAAAGATTCAAACCAGTGCCATTGCAAAACTGTTGTAGCACTCGAATCAAGACTAAAAACTTACAGATCGATACAAATAGACGATTTTGCTTACAAATGATCTAGCAATACTAGAAAAACATAAACAGCATAACATAACTCTAACAGGTGGGCTAAATTTCTCACAGACATAATTATATCACAAAACAGTAATATAGTGTAACATATTGCTGATGGCACGTGTGACTTACCAGAAAACAAAAATAACAGGTGCAAGTCAATAAAAGTAAGCACAAACCTTGGATAACTTGAAGAGGTTTGTGTGGTAGATATCAGAATATGCAACCCATTCACCACAAGAAGAAATTGCTGAGGTCAATATGTGGTTCTCACCCTTGAAGACACAAATACAGTAATAAGAATGAGTCAAAACTTAAAACTACTAACAATAACTGATATTTTTACAGAACTTAGGATACTGCACGAAAGAGGAAGGTTCTTGTTTTCAACCAAATGATGGAGGTTAACCAAACTAAGTGAAGAAAACCATTAAATGTGAGTCAGAATCAGATCCAAATCATTTCAGCTCATATACAAACCTCAAGATTTGATGATACTTTGCGACAGCAATGCATCATACTTTAAAAATAAACTAAGCACTGAATTGCTTAAGGTCTAAATTAATATTAAAATTAGGTTTTTCCTAATTGTGTTTTTGTAAAGGTATCATATGTAATACTACTATCAGCTTTGTAAAAGGTAAGCCAAAGGTATTTTTATCAGTGAGAAAATTCGTCTTTCTGTCAAAAGGGGTTTTGCTATGTTTGCATATTAGTAAAATGTTAAACCTTTTTCAATTAGGTCTTACGTATAAGCTAAACTAAAAATACCTTAACCAGTGATAAGTTTACCTTTAGGTCAAACCTATAAAGTACCTTTGGATTTATTTGTAGAAGATGAAGTGGCATTTGCTGGACTGAGTTTGTACCATCCACTTTAAATACAAAAACAATGAAATTAATACATCTACAGGGACTGGTGGAAGCACATTTCCACTCACCCATCATGAAGGTTTAATATCCTGGGTTAGTGCATGTGCTGGTGTTAAAGTTGAGCAGGTTAACAACAAAGTTTGATACTGTACATGCATCAAGACATCAAAGCAATTATTCTCGCTTACCATAGCTCTCATGCAAAGTAACAACAACAACAACTACTACAACAACAATTTAAATACAGATAATTGCTACCCGCAGTTAGCAAAAACACTGTTTAAAAGAACCAATCTAAGAATCGCTTGTCCTGTCAAAGAATAAAGAGAACATGTTTCATTTGCAGTTCATCTTTTCATAACCACTTTTTCAAGAATGTTAAACAACAAGAATGAAATTTAGGTTAAACTTTGTAATATCTGTTGCAGATATTGTACAACCTTTATTGCTGGTTCTTCACCTTATTGGATTTTGTTAAACTGCTTTTTATCAGGTCTACAATAAAGACTAATGTTCAGTAATGTGAGAACAGCGTTGCTTTGGCCAAAAAGAAGAATCTAGCAAAATTGATCTTCATTAAAATACAACAACTAAGAAATATTTTGTTCACCTGTGGTGCCAAGTTTCCAGAGGAGAAGCGCAGTTGGTTTTTGGTACATCAAAATTTGAGCTTTTGATGCAAGATTTACAATTGGATGCTGTGGAGAGAAACACTAACTACAGTAACAGATTGATTCCCATAAATCACAATTATTGATATATTAGAAATGCTTTTAACAGTTCATTTTTTTGGCTAAACTCTTATATACAGTAGGTACTGTCAGTAAAGATTATTTTAAAAAATGTTTTAAAAATAGGCAAGGAAACCCACAAAGAAATATAAGGAGGGCAATGGTCAAGTTGGGCAATATAGAGCAAGCCTCTCATGCATAAAATAGTATTCAATATATTTTTTATGTAGAATGGCCTTACTAACAGATACATAACATAGTTGGATTAAGATGGTGTGTGTGGTTTCTTTTCTGAGCTTTGCACAAAATAGACTAGCTCAGTAACATATAATTATACCAACTATCAAATCTAGGTTGCAGTTTTAATGTATGATCAAAAATCTTCACGCATTATCATTCAGTGATAGGTTGTTTTTTAATAGCTTTGCAGAAACACACAAAATATTTTGCAAATATTATTTGTTTAAAAAACTATGAAATAAAAGGTTAAAATGTTTAATGCAGTTACTAAAAACTTTCTAAGTTTTTAGTTCGCAAATTTTAAGTTAGCATAATATTTCTTTCTGAACAGAACCACCATACCAATAACACAGTATCTTCTAACCATCTAATCTTGCAAATATTGGAATGTGTTTTCCAGCTTAACCAGTAACAATAACAAAATAAATAAATGCTAAATTACTGCGTGATAAGAGGTGTAAATTTTGTCTCAGTTGATAATCTTCCAATCAAATCTATGAAAATATCATTTTGTATTCAGTGATCACAGGGTCAAATTCACCACACTATATGAATAGCAAACCGGTTTGCATCCTGCCAGATAAAAATTTTAAAACTGTCAATGTTTTTTTACCATAGTATTAAAAAGTGTATTTAGGTACTAGTTCTCTTGAAGTTTTCAATTACTGTTGCAGTAATACTTTATTTATAAAAAATAAAATAATAGCAGATATGATCCACTAATATTCATAGCCATCACCTTTTTTCAAATTTTCTCCCCAACCAATGCAAATGGCAATCAAAAGACTGATGCATTGTAATTGAACTTACATGAGGGAAAGCTGGTACTTTTCTTGGTTGAATTTTTCCAAACTTGTTTACTTGATGAATGTTTAAAGTTGTATCTACACCTGAATAAATTAAAAGTACTTATAAAATATTACAAAAGAAGAATATTAAGCAGAAAAATAAATGGAAGTTTTCTTAAAATTCAATAAATTCTATGAAGGGACCAGGGGTCAGTGCCCAAAACATTACAGTGTTCACTGTTTTAAAGTTTTTTATAGAGTGCTCAGCAAGAAGACCAACTACAACTGACTTGCTACCAACAGATGAACCTCAAACTGAACAGATGAAACTAGTAATATGTTCTCCCAACAGATATAATGACTAATTCTAAATTTCACTACTTTCATAATTTCAAGCACTTTTTATTCAATATACCACCGTTAGCCAATTTAAATAGCTTAAAAAGGTTAGGACAATTCAAATACAACACCCCAGATAAATTTTGAATTTTCCAATGTGACAGTTTCAGTTTTCACATGTAGAACCTGTTGCATTGATTAGTCAAAAAAGAAAGCCATTCTGGAAGTAAATTCAGAGAAGATCTAGAATTATATAACCATTGGAAATGCAGTATAAAGGATGTAATCTTTTCCCCCTGTGGATATACACAGGAAGAAGTTAACACTTTACTGCTTCATACCATGTTTTTTTAAAATTAGCAGGTATGAATTTATTGAATATAAAATACTCAATGTTTTGCATAAATTTCACCAATATTGCTTAACTAATCAGATCCTTGGAGAATAAATCTCACCTCCAGAAACCAAGAGATTATTAGGATGAAAAAGAAAAACAGCTCTGATATC
This sequence comes from Zoanthus pulchellus, assembly GCA_027575285.2. NCBI lineage: Eukaryota > Metazoa > Cnidaria > Anthozoa > Zoantharia > Zoanthidae > Zoanthus > Zoanthus pulchellus. Next base: position 4,906 of record JAOBRB020013218.1, on the reverse strand, counting down.
ATGAGAGTGATCCCTTGTGAATCCACACCTCACCCACTGACCACAACTTTCACCCTAAAAATGTAAAATGAAATTATTTAAGAAATAATAAAACAATCATTTCCACCATGTTTGCTCAGAAGTGCAAAGTTGGTAGAAAACCATTTTTTCTGTGATTTTTCATAGTATTTTAAATTCACTTCTATGTCTTTTATAAAATTCTGCCTCAAAGCTAGCACTGGAAATCACAAAACATGCTATAAAACCTAAATGATATTAACAGTAAATAAGTTCAATTATGTTTCACCTTTGTTTTTATAAGTTGAAACTGAACTAATTTGTTCTCAACACCTCCAGAAAACACCATGTCTTCATCCTGAAACATGCACCATGTGATTTTAGTCAGCTATTTATTACCAAGAGGAAACTTTGTTATATGAAAAACATAAATTATAGTGCCCAAAACAAACTAATTACAGGTCTACAGCATACAGTCAAGAAGTGAGCAAAAAAACCTGGTACAGTTATTACTGCAATACTTTATAAGAATTTATATGTGGTCCCCATGTTTTCACAGGCTAGTGGATACCAAACTGAACGTTTGATATTTGTAGAGAAGATCACCAAAAACACAAGATGCAGTCAAGGGTAGTTACTTTGTTAAGGTTTTCACGAATCAATAAACACATATGCGAGTGGCCCATATAAATGTTTTATTTTTAGCAATGATATAATATTATCATACTTACTACTGTTTAAAGGGAGCAGAGTAAATAAATGTTAGAGTGAACTACTTAGAATGGTTTTCATTAGCCCATAAAATAACATTTACCTTTTTTAACACTTTTTCATACTTTCTATTTTTAGTGTTTTGTGTACAAAATGCTAGTGACTTCCTTGAATGGACTCTTGATACAGTAAGGACTTCAGCCGCTGATCATTGCTGCAGAGTGAGTGAACTGAGCGAGCAGCAATTTATAATCAAACTCTAGAAAAAATCGATATATTTCATCTGTTTGATGTTCTAACCAGAATTCATTGCATTGCATCCAGAGTTCACTGCGCGCCTTGGTGAAGCCTTGTTGTTATGAGATCAGGATGTTTCTTATGAGTGTGGCTTTTTTTTTCAGTTATTTGTAAAGGAAATACCAGTAAACTGTTGAAGAAAGCTATATTTTGCCTTTATTGTTTCGTGATTCATGAACTTGTTTTAAAAATGAATATTAACAGGCATGCTGCTAACATTACAATAGTTAAAAATGCTTTTTAAAACATTCCTTTGAACTAGTGTATATTAAATAGTATTTTAGAGGTGTTTTCATCTCATGGTACAATTTCACTTCTGCCAATCATGTGACAAACATGTTGGATGAAATCCTGTGTTCTAATTAGAAATTGAGTCATTACTCATTAAGAAAAATGAGATTGACATGGTTTGGTCAATCATGTAAAATATAGATGAGAGCAGCATACTTAGGAGAGAGATGGAGCTGGAAATTCAAACTGTAAACTTGATACTTTCCTATAGTGATGGCCATACATTACAACTCGACTAAATTTATAAAACCACGTCTTTTGCAACTTACTTGGTGACCCCATTCAATATGTTTTTTAAAAAAAGTAAATTTTTGTCAAGTTGTTCTAAAGTGTTAATTAATTTTACATTCTAGATGTTCATTCAAACTACCAGATATACGGCTGCAGCATACTAGAAAAACACTAACCTTGTTAACACACAAACATAGTACATCAGCTGTATGAGCCTTGTAACCCTAAAAAAAATAAGATTTATAATCATTGATTAAATAAATGCAATTTATATCCAGGAACATCCCTGTAAACAGAGGTGACCAGATTTACCCAACTCTGGTAGCATTCTCTGGCAGCAATCTCTCCACTCTTCATCTCACTCAATTAAAGGCATCCTTTTTCTCCAAAAAAATTAACACTCTTGCTTAATCCCACGTCGACTTTGGTTGCCCTCACTTCAAAACTCAAAACTTACACAACTCTAATAAACTAGAGTTTGGCAAATCTCCACATTATTTTCTTGATCTTCACCAACCAATTCTTGCTCTTGCTGTTACAACTGCTTCACAACCACCACTTGCATGCACTCTATTCCCCAAATAACAGAAACATCTCACTGTTTCCACCTCTTCACACAACTCTTTTACCTATTCAACTAATACATTATAATACCTGTATTAGGGTGCCCTGTTTTCCATTCCAGAATTGAGTGTTGCCAAGAGAGTCTCCACTGATTATTGTGTAATCACTAGGAGGAATACAAAAGAATCAAATCTAAAAATTTGTAATTTGCTTTTTTCTGCATAATTAATATCATTTACATGTAAGTTACAGCAGCTAATAACTAAATCCTTTCTTTTTAAAGCGTTTGAACACTGTAGACTTTTCTAAGCAAGATTTAAATTTGAGATGATTTCTAGACTACTTTAACTTGCAAAATACTACACTTGGCTTTCCAAGGTCCTACTCGATCAGACTTATAGACTAATTAAACTTGCTTTAAAATTACAGCTATAATAAATTATATTGTACCTGGTTATGTGTAATGTCCAAACAAGAGTGCTACGATTTTGAAGATCATCCATTGTTATTCTCATAACACAGTGACCTAACAAACAAGTTGTGTACTTTAACAAGATAGTTTAAGATACTGCATTTATTTAGTAAATTGACCAGCAAACCATTAACATTAACATCAATCATAATTATAGTAATAATAGTGAACATGAAATAGTAATATTAATTTCTGAACTGCAATAAAAGACTTTTATTTATGGTTGCTATAAAAAATTATATGACTTCATCTAGTATAATATTATATGGATTTGAATCAGACTCTGACAATCCGGTGCAACTTTCATACCTGCCTCATCCAATCACTACTGTAATGTTCATAGATACCTAGCTTTTCCTGCACTATAGTGCATCAATTAGACCATCAATTTATATATCACAACAGTGAAGACTGGAATAACTTGAACACATTGACCTGTATTGACATTGTATTTCCTGATACTGCTATCAGATGTCCCAGCCACAAGCACTTGATCACTTTTATGCCAGCTTAGACTCAGAATTCTTCCTAAAATTTAAAATTATAATTATAATAAAGTTTCATTACCATTGGGTACTGAACATTATATGTTGACTAACTAGGGGAGATTAATACAAAATCATGTGAGTTAGAGAGAACTTGAAAAAACAAACAGAAAACACCTTTTTGAGCAAATAAATGGAAATTAAAATGAATGGAATGTAAATTAACAGAGAAAAGAATCAATATGCTATCAACTTTAGTAAAAAGTATTAATTAGAAGTCAAACATGCCTTCTTGTTTATCGAGAGCTCGAAGATATTGTAATCCATCAACAGTAACTTCAAACAACCGGACTGAGCCATCTTCACACCCAGCCTAAAAATAAATTATAATTAATTTATATTCATATGCATTAATGTTTGATAGGCAGGGCTTGGCACTTAAACTTCTCAAGTTACTAGTTCAAATATCATTAAAATGTGTAACATTTGTAGCTTGCCTTGTTTTGTCAAAACCAGCTAAAATTTTAGCTTAAGAAAAAGGAAGTTTAAATTAAAAGGCACTTGAAATAGCCAAGTAATCAGTAGTCTTCTGTTTAATAGCTGCTGTGGATAATACTTACTGCTAAATGACTTTGAGAATGATTAATGGCTATGGACCAGACAGCTCCACCTAATGAATCTTCATTGACCTATAAATTACCACATACAGTACAACAGTAGATAATTAACAAGTTGTATTATTAATTACTGTATACTTAACATTTGTATGGGCAGTACAACCAAAAAATTACAAGTCATCATTTTATTTAGGTTAATTTTTAAATTTTCCACCTTTAACCGCATTTTATTTCATCAAGCTTCTTTACATGAAATTTATTTTCAATAGTGTAAACAATTATTAAGATTTACTGGCACACTGGCCTCAATTCTAATAATTTCGTATGCAATATAAAAATATATAAAGTTGTGCAATGAAAATTACTATAATTAAACTATAAATATAATTAAACAATAAATATGGCAAAAAACTATTAATAATTATATTGCAAAAGTATTTTTTCTCTTTGAATCTATCAAATTACTAAATCCAGGGATCCAGATTCATTTTTTTCTGAGTCGTCAGCTGGGCGAGTAAGCCTGACGGCCTACTTGCACGGTTCCAATTTGGGTCGTCCAGACAAGAGTGCAGATTTAAAAAAAGAATAGTGATTAAATCAACAGTCACTTTAAAACTTCACATTTCCATTTTATTTCCGTTGTAGTTACTACGAACAGGCTACAGTTCTGAAACCAGACTGTTTTTTATGTTTTACAAGTGTTTGAATGTTTATTTAACTGTCCATGTCGGTTTTGGACAGCGACTTGCTAACTTTGGGCATAAAAAAAGCCAGAGGCTGTGAAACACTTTCAATAAAACTCCACATCTTCATCACCATCACGCTTTCTGTGAATGGACTGCTCTAAAAGATGCCAGCTGTTAACAACATGAAAACTAAGCTTGGGATCATTTCATGGAAAATACTGCAGTATCAAAGATGGCGCCCAAACTTACGATCTTAAGGTGGCTCGATGGTGTTTTTTTCTTTGCCGACCACTCTTTTTCAATCACGTATTTGGATATCTTATTCAATGTTTACCTAAATACTCATGGCACACACTTACTAGGGAAAAATTGAAGTTTTCATTTCAGTGGTATTTTTTGCGATCGAAGCGTCTTTGGCAACGATACGTTGCTAAGCGTAGTTTTACTTGTGAGGCCGCCGTCGGCCTGTATGAGAAAATTTGGCAAATCGCTCTTGGGGACTGAAAGAGTACCACAATGCACACATTTTAGCCAAGTTTGGTTAACTTCTGTGAG
>JAOBRB020013109.1:0-16220 GCA_027575285.2 Zoanthus pulchellus | reverse complement strand
CATGGGCAAGCCTATGAAGAGTTACAAAATATAACAGAACTACGCGTGCGCAGCTTAGGTGCCTAGGAAGTGGCAGCTTAACTAAATAAAACAAGCAAGCGAAAACCATGACTTTATCGGTGAAATAAAGCATAGATTTGAACCAATCAGATCGCGCGTAGTTATATTATAAAGGGATTTTATATTATAATAAGAGGTAAGAAAGATTTACGCAAATAAATAAAAAAGTGCTATTGATTTTCTATACGAGGGATAACGCAAGAATTTCACAAAATTACGCAAAGGGAAATAGCGAGATCGTGAAACTGAAAAATCTCTAGATATACAACATTATTTCGAATTTTAATGCGGGGCCTCTATTTGATTATTAAACATTTGCACAAAAACACTCTCTTAGTAAAATATTTGACAAAAGTTATAATACCTGCGAGCTTTGTTGCCAAACTCTGTTTTTCTTTTTTTATGGCCTGAAAAGTAAAATTAAGCACTATGTTCATTACGAAAGAGCACATTACTCTTCTTTCTGATGTCATCGATTAACTACGGGTTTTACTGACACAGAGAGAAAGAGAGTCCGACCCCTTTTTGGAGGAGGCATCTTTTTTTAAACCTCAAGCTAAGTCTATTATTAAATTGTTCTTAATATTCGGCCAATCTAAGCCTCGTTGATCTTTTAAAGTTATTCTTACAAAAAAGCGTGAATCTCATGTGCAACAGAGTGTAAATTTACATATTCATTGCTAAATTGTTTCTTTAGAAACACCGACGCAGCTCAAACTAGTTTACCGCTAGTTAGTTTTCTCTTTTAGATCAAATAAATGTTTTGGGGTTTGTATATCATTTGTGTATGTTGCTCATTCTGTAAAACGATAACGTTAGCTTTGTATCTCATATGTCGCAGTCCGCCTCGAGTAGCTATGCTATATGCGAGCAGAGGAAGTTGCATACCTATATAGAATTTATCATATACTGTGACAGAATATCTGTGCGATAAGGCTAAGAAGAAAAATGTATCAGCACGACATTTTCATTGAAATTCATCACTCTAGTTCACTCATCAATTTGAGGAAGGGCGAAGACTCGAAAGGTCAGTTATGTGTTATTCCCACATTGATAAACCACCCTTTAAGCCTAGGAGTTGATTAAATCACTGGTTTTATTTACTTGTCGTCACACAGGAAGGGAGGGTGGGGAGGGTGGTTCGTTGGCCAGAGTAACATGGGGATTAATAGGCTGTTTCCGAGTTCTCTTTTGCTTCTGATTCAAAATGAAAATGAGTTCTGCATTCAGTTTCATTTCATGCAAATCGAAGTCGTTTTCATAAGAATGGCTTTGCACTTAGACTCGTATTGAAACAAAGGCACAAGGGAACTCGGAAATGGCCTATTGGCCTATTGAATACAGAAGAACTGGGTCCATTCCCCCATTCGGACTACAGAATGGATTTGTCCTGGGTGATCGCTAAGGCTAAGTTGCCACACTTTGCAAATACCCAACTGGTTTGCCTCCTACCAGCTGGGATTCTCAAATTGGAAAGAAAGGGTGGGATGATATGATACTTATATCGGGAAGTAGTTATTAGATATTTATAAACTATATATTTTTTAATGTTTGATGGGCGATCAGTATCCATAATATGGTGAAAGGTGTTTATAAAAATATTGAAACTGATCTAGATAAAAAATTTTGGATATATATTGTTAAAAACTGAATTTTGGTAATGCAAGAGGTTAAAAAAAATCACGCTCAACACGTCAAATATCAAACCACGGTGGTGGAAACGGTACGTGGATTATTCGAGTGCTTGCTTGAAGACTAAAGACATCCAAATCTTCCACGACTATCTCCACCCGATCAACCCAAACATACAGTTTACAGTGGAACTTCCATCAATCTCATACCGAAACCACCAAACCATCGCATTTCTTGACACACGTAGCACAGTAGAAAAATCGGAAAATATTACTAACAGTATACATCGCAAAACAACTCGTACTAACAAGTATACCTGAATTTCGCGTTTCATAACCCCGCCCAGAGCAAACGTGCGGTTGTTAAGTGCCTGATAGACCGTGCAGAGATCATCCCATCCAACGACACAAAAAAAGAGGGAAAACAACAACAAGTCATCAATGATTTAAGAATCAATGGTTACACTGATAAATTTATTGAAATGTGTCTGGCCCCAAGACAACCGGCTGCAATTCAAACACAGGATACGGTGGTGGAGCCAAAAGACTTTGCTTTCTTGCCATACAGGAAGAATGGGAACAAGTCAGGAATGTACTCAACAAAGCTAACATAATAACTGCTTTCAGAACGCTCGCCCATTATTTGAGAAAACCAAAGAATCGCCCAAAAGAAACGAAAACAAAAGTGATTGTGTACAAGGTTAAATGCCGATCGTGTGATTTCACGTACATTGCGGAAACAAAGAGATCATGGAACTCACGTGGCGGAGAACACAAACAAGAAACTAATAATAACAAAGAGATCATGGAACTCACGTGGCGGGGAACACAAACCAGGAACTAATAATAACAAACAGTCGGCAATAACAGATCACGACGAAACCACTGACCATGACATTGACACTAGCTATGTGGAGATTTTAAAAATGAATGTCAATAAATGGCAAAAAAGAATCTTTTTGGCATTGTGGCACTCCACTATGGACAAAAATTCGGTGAACGAGAGGAAGCCATTCCCTTCTGTCTATAAGACATTGTTGAAGCCCCAGTTTTAGCATATTACACTCGAACAGCATATGATGAAGACTGCAGTTGCAGTCGAAAATTCAGTTTTTAACAATATATATCCAAATTTTTTACTTAATCAGTTTCAACGCTTTTATAAACACCATTCACCATATATTTTTTTATATTTTTCTTCGGTACTTTAAAACTATTCAACAAGAATGACAGGGCCCAGCTTTTCATCAGCTGATTATACGCTTTACTAGAACTACATTTTTAACTCACGGCTTTTTTGAAGCTATACTATTTTGTAACTTTTTTGCCTTATATAATATTTTTATTGAATATTCATATATATCACATTTCATTTAGCAATAAATTGTAAATATACTGTAAATAGTTGTAAATAGTTATTATTTTAAAGAATATTTACTTGTAATTTATGTATAATTTGTTGCTTTTCTCTCGGAGAAATTAGCTTTTATAGCTGCTCTTAAATTCTAGAAATAATAAAGTTTATGTATGTATATATATGTTTAGGAAGCTTTTTCCGGGGAAAAATGAACAGCATGTTACAAGAACCGCAAAGTTTTTCTTGGAGAATCAAGTGCTGCTGTAACTTTTTACTAAAGCCAGGGTTAAGTTTAATTTTTCTTTGAACAACCGGGCCCAGAACATAGACTCACTGACTGTACTTTAGAACATTCTACAAGTATACCTCTATCATGGCATTGGAGTCATCCTTCTCAACCTCGGCTTTCTTTTTAACATCCTCCAACAGTCTTGCAATAAAAACGAAACAATAAGAACCAGAGTAATAAGCCCTAGGTCCTAAATGAGATCACAGAGTTTATGCTTCATTGAGCACGTAACACAGCCAGTTTTAGAGGGACTACTATTGGCTTATTGATTTAGTGCTAATTTATACCAGTAAACTGGTAATAATAGAGGGACTACTATTGGCTTATTGATTTAGTGCTAATTTATACCAGTACACTGGTAATAATAGAGGGACTACTATTGGCTTATTGATTTAGTGCTAATTTATACCAGTGCTCTACAGGCGCATCGTTTGAGGGACTACTATTGGCCTATTGATTTAGTGCTAATTTATACCAGTACTGTACAGGCGCATCGTTTGAGGGACTACTATTGGCTTATTGATTTAGTGCTAATTTATACCAGTACTCTGCAGGCGCGTCGTTAGGATTATTTTTCATAGGTAGGCACAAATTGACAAGATATAAGGTTTTTGGAAAAGTGCTAATTGGTTCGAGATTTACCTGTTTCGCTGGATATTTTAATCACATGCTCTTAGTGAAACACAGCAAAATAAACCCCATAGCAACAATATATCGACCCCTGTTTGTCATGCTTTATGGAAATGTACAAATGTTTTTCACAGACAATAAGATTGGCGCGAAACCCTTGCCTACTTATTATTTAACAAGAATTGTACCATCTCACCCGTGTTACAACGAGACAATCACAAATATTTATCAAACACAACAGTCAACATATAATTCCCTAATTCGCCTCCACATATTCGCAAACATTTTTATTTCCTCACCCAAGCTAGGCACTTGGCAAAAAAAATGGCGATTCTCACGGTAAAACCCCGCTTGATTTCATGCACATGGGCTGCCTTGATAACTGTCCAACAGTTATTCATGAAAACATTTTCGGTTTCTGTTGTTTTTGCTACAAATGTGTGATTCCGCCCAGAATCGCACTTTTTACGTAAAATTTTAGGTACACACGTGCAGATTGTCTAAGGGTAGCTACGCGCTCCCCCTGTAAAACGTTGCAGGATTTGAAAAGACTGATACAATGATACTGTTTCGGCTATATTAGATGTTAATTTTCTCCATAAAATATTTAGTATAGTAAAAGTGACTTTAAGATGTGATTTTACCTTCTACATTCCTCAACAATATTCATGTGCTCAGTCAGGGGAATATGGCTCTCCACGTCTTTTAACAGTGCGTCATGCTTTCGTCCAAGAGAAGCGTGAGCGCGGTTCAAGTCCTCCAACTCAGTCTCCAACCGTCGTTTCTCGGACTCTAGAACAGATAACTTCTTTGAAAGTCTGGACACTAAAAGAAACAAAATGATAAGAATATCAAGTTAATTAACAATTATTCCAAGAGCGCGCGTTGGATATGAGATGGTAAATAGCCAACGAGGCGCGTAGCACCGAGTTAGCTATAATCATCTCATATCCAACAAGTGCGAATGGAATAATTGTTTTATGAAATCTCCGAGCCCATTGATACTTGAAAATGACAACAAAATTTTAATCTGACATTTTTCAGGTTGGCAAAGATTTACACAGGTAGTTTCCATATATGGTCATTCGATATATGAGCTAATAACCGAAATTGAGTGAACCAATCAGAACGCTAGAAAAACAATATTCGAGGTTGAAAATTTAATAAATAACAATTCTATTTTTTGTTGGAACTTCGTTACTAGTAAAACACCATACAACATACGCAGTAGAAGACAAGGCCATACTATGTATTCACATTAACCAGGTTTGACACTGTTTAATGGACGCGATATTCGAGGACTTTTCAACGACGTTTATGGATGTTTTCAAGCAAATCCAGTTTTTCGCATATTTTCAAAATATCATCAATGCTATTCTAGAATGTTTTAAAAAACAGTTTATTTCTATATTCTTGTAAATAAAAGAATAGTTTTTCCCTTCCCAGGATTTACCATCATTAATATTCACGGGCTTTCACTGCGCAAAAGAATGAAGACTCGTACCATGGATCAAGTCCATAAAATTAGGGATCAATTCATTTTAAACATAGAATGAAAATAATCAGAGATATTGCCAAGATTTTACAATCTACCCCTGGGAATATCTTATGCAAATAAAGGTGATCGGCGATATCTATACTATAGGAAACCAAGATTAAGACCACTCTCTACCCTAAATTTTGGTGGAGTGAATAAGCTGAGAGAAGTATTTGAGAGTGAATAGTTTCGGGGATGATCGCCAAACCGTCCCTCCAGACCATGCGAAGGTTCAACTTGGTTAGAGGACGGTTTGGCGATTTTCTATCAAATATTAACTCCAAAATTAACTTTTAAACTTCACTAAAATTTACCCAAATTCAAATTTTCCTCAAAAAACTACATTTAAAAAACCTATATCTCCTCCCACAAATCTCATCCGAAAAATTTGAAAATATTTACGAGGCTTCCTTTTTACTCGATCTGTAAAGTGATTATCGTTTTTTCGATTTTCAAAATAATGACGGAGATATCATCAAAAATGTTACTAAAAGTAGCGAAAAAACACCCATAGGGTAGAGAGTGGCCTTAAGTCTAGGAAATTTAGAATCCATAACCTCTAAACCAGACTAATGACCTAAAACTTGGTATACAAGAGCATCAATTAGTTTCAAGCCAATTCTACGAATGAAAGACAACTAATTTACCTTCATGTGCGTATGAACGCTGCAGTTCCTTCATCTTCAGTTCCTGCAGGCTCTGATGCTCCATCAGCACAGCATTCTCTTCCACCACCAGCTTGGCTTGCTCCTGGAGCTGCTTCCTGCAAAGATGATGTCCGAATGTGAGAAAACATTTATCCGAAGCAAGTTCTTAGAATCGAATCCTTAAAAGTGGATTCTGTTCACAGCCGTAGCTATAGCGGGTTATGGAGGATATGAGGGGACAGCTGCTCTTGCATTTTGAGATTAAGCAGAAAAAAAAATGATTGGTAACTAGAACTTCATAGAAATTAAATAACACCTTTAAATAAAGCACCTTTGGGCACGGACGTGTATCAAAGAAAAAAGGATATTTTTGTCAGATTATTAGTTGTCTTAAGATTTCAGGGGACTTGAAAAATATCCTAACTACAGCACGATCGATGCACAGAAAGGTTGTTTGAGGTAGCAGCTAGTTACAGCCTTTGTGATTTGCTTCTTATCTTTATCCAGTTACTGGAATTTAAGGTTTAATTTAGCATGCCCATGGGATTTAAGCACATGAAACAAAGATAAGTTCAAGAGTGAAAAAAACAAATCAGAAACACAACAACTTGCGAAAATACTCACCACTCATCAGCATCGAGATTATTTGGATTTCCTTTACTTTGGCTCTGAAGGACGGAGTCAGAATTTAATAATCAGCTCTTCCACTATCCCATACTAGATTATTGTTGCTCGCAAAGAATTAATAAATAAATCCATTAATAAATTTGGGGGTAAATAAATACCCTAACAAGTAAACAATGGCCTTGACCTCCGAAAAGTAGATGTAAGGGCTTCACTCAAAGACAAAGTTTCATTGTTCAAATGAGGGTTACATTGAAACTTGGATCAGGCAGAAATTACAACATGAATTGCTTCTCTAAGCAAAAACTTATTCTTCCTTTGAAATACTGTTCCAACGTTCCTATAAAAAGATTACTGAAGATAAATGATTGTTCAAAAACACTTCGAGCCCGCCTGCTTCTCCTTCCCATCATCCCCTGCTGCAAGTACTTTCTAATACAGCCTACGGTTGCAATATCTAACTTCAAGCATAAATAAACAAATATCACTACCAACCAAATGAAGTTGTTGGTTTTCTTTGACCACCTCCATCACCCTCGCTCTGAATGCACTCAACTCCTCCTGTAAAACAATACGGAAACTTTCTTTAGAAACTGTTGACTACCAACAAATAAACTTAGCCACACTGACAAAAATTGTATAGTTAAAAATTGCACGGAAAAAACTTGCAGCTATTTCCAAAAGATTCTTAAAACATTGACAAAGTTAAAAGATATTACTCACGTCATAAGTTCTTATCAAACGCTCTTTTTCCTTCAGTTTATCGTCATAAGCCAAGAACAAAGGTGCCAGGTATTTTGTATTTATCTAAGTGAAAGCAGACGTAAGACATTATTAGCACCTTCAAGATTTTTAAGCTTAACTACAGTTATGCAATCCACTTTGGAGAAGGAAACGTGTAGGTGACGAGATTTTAAAAATGAACTAATAAAACTAGTTGCGCATTAAAACATTTCTTGTGCTTTGTAATTCTAGTAGGCTCTAAAACGAATTGAGCAAAACGTTATTACAAAATTATTATTTAATTTCTAAGATTCTGCTTAGATACTGAATAAAGTAATTACAAAGAAAGAAGAGCCTTGAATTAAACGCGTCTCACTGTAGTTCACTTCTAATTCTTGATCAACTTTCAAAAGCTAAATCTTTGTCTTTTCTAGTGACTTTAGGAAAGAAAATGGCAGTGACAAAGATATCTTTTAAACAGTAAATAGAACTGGAGCCCCACAATTTGATGTTAGAGGGGCAAGTAAAATCCGAAGACCAAGCTAGGAAGCTTCCATTGTAATTACTCTCATTCTATTTGCTAATTATCCCTAATTTCTGGTAACAAAGTCACTAAAGAATTTAATTGACTAATTTAATTGGTTGACAAATGTTTTGTTTAAAAGTAGTTCGTACTCCGAGCACGCCACTGGCACGACCAATCGAACGGATTTCATAACAATAACAATAATAATAACAATGATAATGATAATAATAATGATAATGATAATGATAATGATAATGATAATGATAATGATAATGATAATGATAATAATAGAGTGATATGCAAATATATACTGCTTATCCAAAAAGATTTAAGCACTTGAAAAGTAATAAACTATCAAAAACAAACACAAATTGTGTTGAATAGTTAGCTAAAACAGATATTTCTGACAGAAAGTGAGTGTTGTGACTCGAATACTATTTTGTTATAGTAGCAATATTGCTCTATTTTTGGCATTTAACGTATATGGATTTGAACCGGTGATCACATGTATCGTGTGACCGAAACACCAGTGACATCGTTGAATCAAACCTCGATACGGTATGAACTTGAACCGCTGATCGTATGTATCGCATGCTCGCCGCTAGTGACACCCGATGATTGCACTGTGTTCCGCACTGAAGCCTACTTGCTTCGGTCGCAGCAAGAAACTAAGTACAATAAGCTTCCTAAATAATTTATAGTCCTTTTTGTATCGTCATTCATACTACCCAAAACGCTGACAGGAAAGATCAGCAAGGTAATAAAGAAAGTTGCCTATATTGGAAATAACATTAAAAGCGTTGATAGAGACAACCACTGGTACGCGAGGAAAGTGAAAGAGGCAATTCACATTTAAGATTCAACCCCAACAACACTAACTGGGAGGAGGCAACGTGGTGCACTGGTCAGAGTTGGGGATTTAAATGTGGAAGGCCCGAGTTCCATTCCCCAACTCAGACCAATGAATGAATTTCTGCTCGGTGATCCCAGGGACAAGTTCACCACGTTACGTCAATAGGTAACTGGTTTGCCTCCTACCAGTTGGGATTCTTAATTGGGGAAGAGGGAGACTTTAGCATGATACTGAAAAGCACCTTTGGGGAGTTGTCATTAAGTGTGAGATATCGGAGCCGAAATACCGGAAGCTTGGATGCCAACAATTAGGAAACACCATTGCCAGCGATGTGCGACAAGCCAGAGGACGTCTAAGGAAAACATGCAACAAGCAATTGCCGGATCGAATTGAGCCAATCGCAGCAAACCAGTCCGATAAATAATGCTGTACCAGAATTAGTCGACCCTATCACCTGAAGACTAGCAGTAATCAGTCGAAACGTCGCGAGCTATATCTAAGTGACTTGCTGTGAGACAAAAGGAATAACTTTAAAGTATTAACATTAAAAGCCACAACAAAGCTTACTAGCCAAGGTGCAGCCTCCTTGCCTTTCGGTAGCGACAAACCATCTATGTCCTGTAAAAAACATAAGCACAGAGTATATAAACAGAAAAAATGTGAAAACATTAATGTGTAAACCTATAGTTCCAGAAACTGATAGAAGACGATAACGATGGTGACACTTATCATTATTATTATTATTATTATTATTATTATTATTATTATTATTATTATTACTAGTAGTAGTAGTAGTAGTAGTAGTAGTAGTAATAGCAGTAGTAGTAGTAGTAGTAATAGTAGTAGTAATAGTAATAGTAGTAGTAGTAGTAGTAGTAGTAGTTGTAGTTGTAGTATTTATTTTTTTGTTGCATACTGTAATTACTTGTCCGAGAGAATTCTGTTAAAGGTAAATAAAGAGATGATAAAGGTTGATATCACAGTGAAATGGGTTGGTAGAAAACAAAAGAAAATGAAAGGATTGAAATGTGTTGGAAAAAAAATGCTAAAAAGAGAAAACAGTTGGGAACGACAGATAGTTATATAACTGCAAAGTATTCATTTATCCTGTTGGGATTTAGAGTATCCAGAGTGTGAAGTATTGCAACCTAAACCCAAACCTTTTGAATGCTAAATTGGCAATTGTTTTGGTACAACATCCTGAAACTGAGTTGATGTAGAAGTTTCTATTTCGTATGTTAAGTCAGTTTTTGGGAAAAGGTTTCTTTTGGTACAACTAGCTGCAATCCCAGTTCTGCTTCGTCTCTCTACAATCGTTTATTTAAAAAGATGTAAAAGAGATGAGCTATGAGCCTTACACTTAAGCCAATGAGGCACAAGCTTTGTGATTAGCTAAACTGAAGTTGAACTAAATAATGTTTATATAACCTATCATATAGAAAGAGTCCTGATAAAATCCAAATGAGTCAAAGTTGATAAGTATCTATAATAATGATATAATAATATGATCATGAAAAGGAATGTTTATAGAAGTCATTTTCATTATTATTGGTTCTCGTGTTTGTAAGTACTAAACCTCAGCAAACATCTGTTTGTTACAGATTGACAGTATATATATTATGTTTTATACCTTATCCTTCCTTTTATTACATTAACATCAAAAATATTTTGGACAATTGAATTTCGAACAAATTAATTTATTATTTTAGTAAGAAAATATAAACGAATTGTCTGTTACTGTCCTTAAAATATAAATCGATGGTCTACATCCTATCGAAGAAATTTTTGGATGCTAAGCATTTTGCGACGTAAAAATTTTCGGACGGATTGCTATCTCGATAAAATTTTTGTCCAAATATAAGTTCTTCCAAATTTTTTTGATGTTAATGTATCACAGACGATTGTATTACACATATTTACATACTTTACACACCTTCTGCCACCGACGATATCTTTGCTAGTTATGAACTCAGATTTACACGATGACGTAAGTGTATATTTGTAAACAAGTAATAACAGATAAGCTAGCTTATCTATATCAAGATGTTATTCATTAAATCCAATGTTTCAAACAACATATTCCTATATCATATTCAGGGACCAGGTTTGCATGCGACTGAGAGAATCCATTAGGCTGAACAAAGAATATCAAAATACTTTCCATCGCACTAAAGAAAAACTGAAAGAAAACCCAAAGGAGAAGCAGTTTGAGTTCAGGTACATTGAGTAATTAATATAAAACGTTGTCGTGTTTGTATAGGTAATCATACGGTTTCGAGCTCAATTTAAAATTAATTTGCGCGAGTGAGTTTCAAAAAGCTAAAATTGCACCAGCCGCTTCGGCGAGTGTAATTTCAGCTTTCTGAAAAACTCACAAGTGCAATTTAGTTCCAAATTGAACGAGAAAAACCGTATGATTACTTATTAATAATATATATACAAAAATTTCGAGATATCTTGTCATGAAAATCATCTACTCGATCGTATTTGAGCTTTAATTTAGGGATAAGCCGTGTTTTTCTTTGAAAAACTAAATGTTCCTCAGTAGTTCAAGCTTGGTTATTCTGTAAGTCGCCTTTTGACAGCCGTACTTTTTAAAAATGTCTGAAGAATATCAGTTTGGTTGCCATGTTTTTTGGAAAGAACGGTTTTCGTTTTTGATCTTGTGATCGTAAGTCTGGAATTCATCTAAAAACAACCTTATGGAAAAGAGGAGGTTGGTGGATTGGCGACCGTTCTGATAGTTTTGGTTGCCCATTATTGGAGTGCTGTTCCAAATTAAAAGCAAATTTATCAATTTTTATCTCGTATAGTCTTCCCAACTGCAAACACGTATTTTAACCAAGCGTAATGAATAAAGAGTAATATTCTCTTTGTATTACCTGATTATATTTACCACCTTATAGAAATTGTTGAATCCACGGATTAGATGTCAACTTGGTTTAAAACTGTTTGAAACAAGACTGGAATTTAGCTCTCAATATCTGTGAGAACCCTAAATGTAACACATCATGTAATTATCTTCAAAAGTAGTACATGAGGCCCGAATTATTGTGAAAAATACTAAACTATTGATAAACAAAATATGTTATAGTGAAAACTACATCTTTGGCAAATTTGATGCCTTTTGCAAACGACTGGAAAAGATCGATGACATGTTAACTACAATGGAGAACCTTGCAGGTCTCGGCAAGACCAAAATAGAGGTATATTTTATTCTTTGAATAATTACTGTTCTGGATTCGATATTTTGTAGAGTCATATTTTTCCACACACTAAGGGAACCTGGTGTAGGCTTTTCTTTTCCATCAACTGCAAATGTATTTCAGGTATCTTGGAAGGCTGAACTATTTAGGTAATCTCTCTTGTTAAATATTTAGATTTTATGGAACCGTTTGGATAGTACAATTCATTCTTAATCCGGAATAGTTGGAATAGGTTAAACGAACAGGCCCTTCATAGTGTTTTCATCATTCTCTGTTCTTTGCTTCTCCATTATCTTTCTGTGTATCACACTTTGTTACAAACCGCCGTCTGGTTAGCCTAGTCGGTAAGGTGTCGGTCTATCGTGCGGGAGGTCTCGGGTTCAAATCCCGGCCGGACCAACACTCAGGGTCTTAAAATAATTGAGGAGAAAGTGCTGCCTTTGCTATAACATCTGCAAATGGTTAGACTTTCGCATCTTCTCGGATAAGGACGTTAAACCGTAGGTCCTGTGTCGCCAATTAGTTTATAAAAAGCTAAAGAAATAGACACGTTAATAAAGTTATTATTATTATTATTATTATTACCCTTGGCACCGTTTGACTTTACATTGTTCACTTTATCTTATTACATTCTGTTGCACACCCTTGACACCATTCTATTTTACACTTGTCGATTTTTTCTTACATTCTTGTATGTCCCTGAAGTAGCCGTAGAACGGCGAAAGCTCAGATTTTATAGATTTTACATACAAATCGTACCATCCATTTTTTAACAGTTTTACGAAGCACTCGCGTTTTATCGTTTTAGTTTTTATATAGGTTTTACAACATGCTAGTGTCTGTGAATCGAAGTCCCTAAAATGGGTAGTAAGGTTTCCTTGGAAGTGTGCTTCACCCCTCAAATCTCAGTACCATTGAAGTGACTCTGATTCAAAATTAATAGCTGTGGATAAATGTTCTGGCTGTATTAGGTCTCATCAGTATGGTATAATTAGCAAACTTTATTTAACGTTAATTGCGAAGGAAGTGGTTGCCCATTGGGCTGTTTACACTGGACGATTCAGAGCTGAGTCCAGGATTTCAAAGGGAGGAGGAGGTTGTAGAGGATCAATATTTTCTGTGGAAACTTTAGGCGAGCTTACTAGGAAGTCCGTTTGCATGCTTTCCTCCAGAAAATTTGCAAATTTTACTCCTTTTTTTGGTATTTGGTACTTTTCGTGGTTCATATTAATTGTTTTGTTAAATATACAGGAGTATTGAAAGTACTAGGGTGTTTAAAATACCCAAGCCTTAAGTTACAATCAACGTATTTGCAAACAACAGTTTCCATTTTTTTGCCTGTAGGGAATCGAAACAATAGTGATTCGTTATCAAACGATTGTCGCAAATATGAAAAAGAAAACATATGATGCTTTGGACCACAGGAAAGGAGAGGTACACATTGAATATTTTGATATAATAATGATGTTATATTCCAATAACAACTTGCAAAGGAGAGGTACACATTGAATATTTTGATATATTAATGATGTTATATTCCAATAACAACTTGCAAAGGAGAGGTACAGACTGAACATTTTGATATATTAATGATGTTATATTCCAATAACAACTCGCAAACACTGTCTACAAAAACAATTTCTTTGTGAGAATAATCATTTGTTCCGCGAACAAAATTATGCAATTTTTGTAATTAATTTTTTGCTACAATAAGCTGTTGAATCTCATTTTCTGTGTTTTGCAGTTAGAGGTCATGTGACCACCCACCCTAAATTAATTAGTTATGACAAAATGATGTTCAGAAATGGAAAGAGCAGGTTAAAATTAGTTAGCAGGCATAGTTTCAAGTCTCAACGTTAAGTACTTCAAAAAAGACAGCGAATATAAAATCAAACTTTTCCTAAGGAAATGTATATAAAAATAATACTGGAGAGCAAGCCTTGCTCTCCAATCATACAAATCCTTAGAAAATATCCTGCTTTTTGCTGCCTGCCATTTTTTACATATTTGAAGTAAAGAGCTGAAACTTTTCCATTTTATAAATGTCAACCTTCTCTTTCCATTTCTGAATGCCAATCTGTCATATAGCTGATTGATTTAAGATAGTGTGGTTGCATGACCCCCAACTGCAAAGAGCCTCTTGCCCCCATGCATTTTCAACCAGAAATATGTCCTTAAAAACTTGTAATTCGGATATGAGAAGTTCTGTACGGAACTAAATATGACGTTTACTGTTAAAAACATTATATTTGCTGAAAAAAAGATAGCGTGTCAGCTTTTTACATGGCAAAAAAAAATTTCCTATTTGGACAAGACAGTGACTCCATGACTCCATGACCAACTATAACTGCAGGCACAACCATAAAATTATGAGCTATAAACCAATTTCACATTTGCCATCGCAGATGGCGCTAACTTTAGTGGTTAAAGCATGAGATGAAACTGAATTGGGTTTTTGCATAAAGAGAAAGTGACTAAACGAAATGAAGGCGAAGAATAAATGACCGCCGCCTGGTTAGCCCAGTTGGTAAGATGCTAGTCTATCGTGCGGGAGGTCACGGGTTCGAATCCCGGCCGGACCACTACTCAGGGTCTTAAAATAATTGAGGAGAAAGTGCTGCCTTTGCTCTAACATCTGCAAACGGTTAGACTTTCGCATCTTCTCGGATAAGGACGTTTAACCGTAGGTCCCGTGTCCCCAAATAGTTTATAAAAAGCTAAAGAAATAGACACGTTAATAAAGTTCTTACTTACTTACTTACAGGTTCTATTTTGCTATACATAATGCACTGTTATGAAATATTGAAATTTTAATTGATTGATTAGCAGCTATTTAGTGTATAATTGGTACTTTTATGGTGAAACTAAACTGTAAACAATAATAAATGTGAATGAAAAAAAAGCTATTGATTGTAAAGCATGAGCAACAAGTGGAACAATGAGATCATTTTAAACTTTTTTTTAACTTTCACTTATATAAGAAATAAAACATTTTTTCTGTGCCTTCATAGCGCTATGGAGGCACAGAAAAAATGTTTATTTCTTTTATAAAATATTTATTCCATTTTCAGGACTCTGAGAAAGAGAATTACAACCGCATTGTTATTTGTGTTAATTTCATGATCATTTTACAAAATCTCCTTACGAGGTTTAGCTACAATACGTCATTTCTATACTTCATTGGCCTATGAAAACACACCTCTCGGCCAATAGAAACCTGTACTATCTTAAATATTTCATAATCATTTATAAAAAATTAACATTTAAAATCACAATCAAAGAGTCTAATTAGGCCTAGGTTACACATCGAACGTCACATGTGGCGAATACAATTTCTTTGATGTAATTACATTTGGCTCAGGTGAGGTTTGACATACATAACCTGGACTTTTCTACCTAATGTGCCATAGAAAGATTACCTTGGCATAATAACCTCAGAAATGCAAGCTGTTTATCATTCAATGTCTATAAGAATAAAGTAAGGAAAATCTCTTATATCATAGTCATTAACAATTAGATGTTTGCAAAAAATCAAGGACTATTTTTCTATCATAAAATTAATCTTCGTCAGTTCTGTAAAAACTGTCTGTATACAAACGGTACGTTTGAGCCTTTTTTATAGTTGAAAGCATCTTGATTTTAATTTCACGGAAGTTGACAGCTTGCTTTAATTTGCAGAATGAAAATTTTACAAAGTCCGTATTATTTTGTTTCGTTATTTCTTAATTGAACTTTAACTTTATGTACAAGTTAAACTATAAAACTAATTTCTTACATAAATTTATTGTAGGTTGCAAAAAAGCAAAATACTAAGAAAAAATAAAGAAAATAACAAATAAACGTTGCCGGTAAAGTTTGAAAACATGAAGTTCATATAGATAATGCAAAATTTTATTGACTACAAACGTGTGCGACACAAATAGCTGACCATAAATTTGTTTATCGCCATAAAGCAAAGCACAGCATTCTTTCCAGAATTAAAGCAGAATCAGGAGCGAGTGTCTCGCTTATAGCCAAAACACGATCGTCGAATGCACGACAAAGTCGGTGTACAAGTAATACTGCTGTATAAGTAGTACTTCTGTACAGGTAATACTACTGTACAAGTAGTTTTGCTGTACAAGTAATACTGCTGTA